>JAAWXA010000004.1:46621864-46703998 GCA_038090715.1 Florisuga fusca | reverse complement strand
CATGGTGCTGCCCGGCTTCAGCCCCCCGCCCGGCAGCACCATGACACCCCCGCCCACCGGCAACCCCTATGCCCGCAACCGGCCTCCCTTCGGCCCCCAGGGATACACCCAGCCTGGACCCGGCTACCGGTAAGGAGGTGCTGCCCAGCCCGGGGGGCCCACACGTACGATTCCATCCCCACAGACTCCAGGATTTCTAACTGAGATTCCAAAACTGTAATGAGGCAGAACTATAGCTGTTAATTCCATTCTGCTGGGGGGAGGGGAAAGACCAAATGAATCTTTCCCGCTTTAAATTGTATACGCTTCCTAGTTTAAATTGGGGCTGGGTTGTTCTTGGGAAACACTACGTAAATGTCTGTAAAGTGATTTGACATTCTGGTTTGCCTTGTTTGAAGGATATGAAGATTCTAGTTGGAAGTTTAGCCCACTTACCAGGCTTGTTTTTACTAATACCATGATGTACTAAATTAGATTCATTCTGGAGGTAAAACTAGACATGATGTATTATAAATTGTAATGCTCACATGGAAAACTAATAAAAACCCTGAATCTATTCTTTGCCTCATCTTGATTTTAGAATTTAGGTAACACTGAACAACAACCCAGCATTATGATGAGTGTGCATGCTGAGTGTGCAGAGACAGAGATGGGCGGCACTCCTGTTGGTAGGAAGAGACAAATTTTTAGGTGTGTAAATGGAGAAGTGCTGCAAGCAGGGATTGATTTTGCAGAGGCTGTGCAGCAGCAGATGGTTTTGCACTGTCTGCTGTTATTAACTGCCAAGTAACCCTTTTACCAAATTAATAAAAACCAAGACATAAAATCACAGAGCCCCTTACCAATTTCACTTTAACAAGGGCAGGGGGAGATTTGGTTTATTACTTGAAAATTTAAGCCAAATACATATTTAAAAAAGAAAAATCTCTTAAAAGGAAAAATTTTCCACAGGTTTTTTTGCCACCCAGAAAAACTTGGGAATGCAGTGCTAGTGACTTAATTTTGAGCCAAGAAAAAGCAGATCAAGAGTTGTAACAAATTCAATGGACCATATAATAGCAGAGGGCAATACATTCTCCCAGTTAATATTTTCCATCCTATGGATTCTAGGAATATATAAAACTCAGTAGAGAAAGAAAAGCAAAAAAAAAGTGAACTGGAGCAAGCTGCTTGAACTCTTGTAAAGACACATTAGGAAATAAAGTGAGTGAAAATGTTCCTACCTTCAGCATCCTTACATGGTGCTGCTCTGCATCAGCCACAGCTGCCACTCCTCCCATTTGTGCTGGTGTCAGACCTGACACATCGGATGCTCATCACACTGTTTAACCTGTCCCCCTTTCACAACAAACTACTGCTCAGCATTTGCCCCAGAAACTACTACTTGTTTTCATGTAAAACACTAAGAAAAACACTTGATTAAAAAATATTTTATTAGGAGTACAGTGTACCTGCAATGTACTTTATAAGGCATTTTCTATTTCTACTATATATATATATGGGTGTTCCTGTTCATATTTTTTCAATACAATAGTAATATAATGAATAACACCTTTTAAAAAAAACCTACATCTCTTTATTTAGTTCATAAATGTTCAAGCAGTACAACAAGTAGCTTTGAGAGAAATTTTAATGAAAATTACTGTAAAGCAGTTTTGAAGTTCAGTTATCACTATTTGTCCCCAGTGAACAAAGTTTTAAACCACCTTTTTTTCTCTCTTTTTTTAAAATAAAATAAACCTGATGATGATCAGGGTTTTTTTCCTGTTTCACTTATCTTTCCAAGTCCTCCTACACTGTACGTACATTTGGCTTTTGAACCAGTAAATTATATTCTCTAAAGAATACATTTTAATGAAAAGTCACAGCCGTGGAGACCAGTTTGGGTTTGGTTTTTTTTCCATGTACATAGGTATGTCTCAGCTTAAACTGGGGGAAGCCAAACCCACCAGCCAACTCCTGCCCAGCTCTGGGGCAGTGGTTCTAACTCTGCAGCAACAGGCTGAACATACCATTTTTCTGGAGCTGAAGCACTTGAAAACAAACATGGAAAAAAATCCCACCACTAACCTGATGGTTTAAACGTGCACGTATAGCAACTGACCTCAGCATTTTGGCAGGAGTATGAACTGTTTGTACAGGTAAGGAGAAAGTGCTTCAAGTTTCCTGGTGGCAGCATATGAAAACCTGTAGGCTCTTCTCTGTAATTTATGACTGGGGAGACAACTACAGATCTCTCTGGACAGGTAGCTTATGGCACGGTATAAGAAGACCAGTGAATATTTAAAAACTAACGCACATTGCTGGACGCACAACCAACTCTGCCATAACTGTGCCTTAAACATTTATTACAACATTGTGATAAATAATATACACACCACATCTTTTAAAATACCATATAAACCATACCTCAAGAATAGGGAGCCAGCTTCCCTATACATTATCCTACAACATGTCCCTAGCCTCTTTGGTATTTTTTTTTTTTTAAATCTAAAACCAAATTTTGTAAAAACTGGATAACTACAGTAAGCAGCCTACACTATTACACAATTAATGCAGTATTGGCATTAGACTCGGATAAACCCTTGCACGTCAGCAACTTACATAAGTGCCAGGCACACCAAAGGCATTTCCATCTCGCGTCCTGCCTTGGGCAGTGGGGTGTGGGGTAGGAAGTGCTGGGCCTTTTCAGCAAGTTGGGATTGCATCTACCATTTCCCAGGTATTGATGTTCCACACTCGTACCAGCGGACGTAGTTAATTTGAGTCTCCCCGCCTATTTTTCCAAATTTGACAGGTTCCTGACGGACTGCCCTGAAAAATCCTGGAAGAGAGAACAGAGTCGAGTTTGGAGGAACCCCTCAGGCAACATCTTAGTTAAGCTGGGGGCAGGAGCTCTTGGGATCAGTGCAGCCTCCCTCCCTTACAGGCTGTGTTCCCACCACCCACTCGGGAAGGGTGCTGGCAGAGCCAGGCCACTGCCTTCTTCTGTGGCTGCTGCTGGTGTCTTTGCTGAACAGGAGGCTGTTCCTCCTTGTGAAGTTACAGAGATTAAATTCGTCCCCACTGTAGTGGCCTGAACGCTGCAGGGAACCGAAATAAACCTTGATAGCTGGGGATGTTTCACACATCCCAAAGCAAAAGGTGGTACCTGCTGCGGCAGCGCTGTTGTGTGTGAGCGTGCACGCTTCCCCTTCCAGCAATCTGTGTTAAGGTAGAAACTGAAGTGAGCAATTAGTGCTGAATCCAACCTGATCATCTGAAATGCATGCTTGGCTAAAGCATGGGTGTGCACAAACACACAGATACCTGCATGCATGCCCAGTCACAAAGGAGCAACTAGTACACAGCCACAGTCACAAGGCCCTCCCTGCTCTTCAGGTCAAATACAAGTAGTTAATTCTGGTTAAAGAGAAGTCTTGCTGCAGCCTGGGAGTAACCAAGAAGCAATGGATAAGTATGACTGCTATTTTTTTGTCAGTTTGCTATAAATATAAGGTACAGAAAAGGTGTATGTGGATTAGTTGTTTATTTTGTTTGGTGGTTGGTTTTTTTTCCCCTCAAAAATGAATGTAGCTTGCAAATCCACTCCATTAAAACCAGCTGCTGAAAAAAAAAATGGCCTTGGTTCAGCTGACAGAGAGACAATTCTCTCATGCTTGGTCCTCAGCAAAGTGTGTGAAGCAGCCAGTCAGGTCACAGCTGCAGTCAGGACATCCAGCCCCATGCCCGTGTAGACCTGACTGGAATTCTGGGCACCCGGTTCAAATCAGTGCACACAGAATTACTGCGGCATGAACTGTATTTTCCAGTAATAACTTTGTAATTTCTCATTAGCACTAAACAAAGCTGTTTAAGGCCCAATTGATGATTTACTGCACTTTAAATCAACCTTGCTAGTTCAAACATAACACTTCATGCCTTTCTTCCAAATTCAATTTTGTGGTTGGATTTAAATATGTAATACCAACTGTGAATAATGTGTTGGAATGCTTTATACAGGAGAGAGGCTGTTTACTACTGAGCAGAACCTGAGTAGTCTGAATTTAATAAGTCATTGCTCATCTTCAGAAACTTCTCAACTCTTTCCTGCCTGCAAAGCCAGCAGTCCCCGTTCTATCCCCCACCCCAGCAGTGGGCCCCAAACCCACCAGCAGGAGAAAAACACACAAACACTGCCACTGCCAAGGTTTGCTGCAGAGACAGGCATAAGGAATTACCATCTTTAGTCGGTAGATCTTCTTGCTGTCCTGTCCTTCCATCTAGGAACGAGTCTACAAATTGGCAGTGATCTTCTCCATGGCCCCTCTGGTCTCCTATGTTATAAAATTTTCCTGAAAGCAAAGCAGCAGCAAAGTCAGAAATCCAGATCCAGTGTAGTGAGGGCTATTTCCAAAACCCACCACAGGCAATGGGCTGTGCTTTCTGCTCTGTGGGGAAGCCAAGGTGAACACTACAATTCTTTTCCTCTCTGGATCTCTACCTGGAATTTCATCAATACATGGATATTCCAAGTACGGTGCTCATGGCTTTAAGCAAAAATGTCTTATTCCTGACCAAATCTATGCCCTGAATGTATTATTTTTTCCTCCATGCGTTTCATACAGCAAGAGAAATTCTGTTATCACCTAGAACATCCTGATTGTATAAAAAATTAATTTTGCTACTGATCTGAATGGAAGGCTGGTTTGGTTCCCTGTCAGGGAGCTCCCAGTACCTTCAAAAATGTATTTACAGACCCCCTCATAACACAAGGCAGGGCCTGTTTTATAAATCATTATATTTTTACAGCACGTATGTGCAAGTGAAATCCTGGAACAAATAGATGACCTTGGTATAGTAACTGCTTATCCAGGGCATGAAGTGTGCTTGTGTATTTACCTGCAGGATTGCTTAACAGAACACTTGACTGCAACTGAGTAGAAAACAAAGTCTCAAGTGCCCAGTGCAGGACGTGTTGATGTTACGGGCTGTGTTTATCCTGTTCACAAGAGGACTCATAGTGAAGGTGTTTTGTCAGAGAAATGTTTTTACTTACTGATTTGATTTACAAGACAATAGTCAAATTCAGTTCTGAAGGTGGAGGAAAACATGCTGTGTTCTCTTCCCAGACCTTGGCAGGAAATATTTCCAGATAAACCAACATTTTTTTCTAAACTCATTGCACAGCACTTGTTCTTAATATGTTCAACTTTTGGTTGTGAGGTTGAAAGGAAAGGTGAGAGCATCAGTACTCAAATATGAGCTAAACAGAAAGTCCAGTTACTCATTGGATGCTGACTGGGTGTCCTGTAGCCTTGAATCTCTTCCAGTCTGGCCATTTAGGGAGGTGGGTTATAATACTTCTCCCTGAAGCGGAATTAATAAAAGAACAGCCTACCAATAAACTCTCATATTTTTGTGATCTGATCAATTCTTTGCCAAAAATTCTCACCTCCAGTTGATGGTCTCTGTGCACACAGTTCTCCTTTAGCATTAGAAAATTATTTATTAGTGTCTAGTTTTGGCTGCAGGCATGTTTTTTCCACTGGAGAGCTGGTCAGAGGGAGTTCCTCTCAGCATTTTTTTTGTCTGAAATTAAGACCATTCAGGCTGCCCAAAACAGCATTTTTTTTTTTTCCATCGCTGTAGAAGGTCACACTTAGAATTTATTTTTTTTCCTCCCCTCAATAAATACCTTTTTTTTTTTTTTTTTTTGTAGGCAGCCTGCTTTTCTGGAACACTTACAGTGAGTGCTCTGAAGGACTGTTAAATGAGGTCAGCAGTAAGATGCTGGTTTATAGCGCAGTCCTGGCATATGTAACATAGATCAGTTTGTCTTAATGAGAGACAGAATAAAACATATTTTTATGGCTAACAGAAGAACAATAACTTTCAAATGCACACATACTCTGCTGGCCCACAGCATAACCTATGCATAATTAAAACAATTTCTATACATAAATTAGCAGCATTCTCAGTGACTGTTAAATTCTTACTGCCCATTTCTTTGGAATACATTGAAAAACATTTAGCTAACAAGTTACCAAACTAATCTTTCTCTTTTGGGAATAGCAATTCTAGCCAAAAGTAATTTTTTTTTATTTTTTTTTTTTCCCCAGCGTGGTCTTTTGGGTGGTCTTAGAGAAAGTTAAATACCACCTTTGTTTTACACATTGTGAATTCTGTAACAATGGAAGTACACATTCATGCTAAAACCAGCACACAAAGACATGGTTGTTGGCTGCCTTATTACAATAGCATTTGTGCAAGGCACCCGAATTTCAAGAGCATTACACTGCTTCCAGAGCAAAGCTTTGGAAGATATTTTCAGAGTAGAGTGGAACTGGGATTTCAGTGCTCACTAGTGGTACACATTGCCCCAGTGGCTTGTGCTAGCAGACACAGCTCTGCAAGGTGTGACTGTGAAACACATCAGAACCCAGCTCATCTTCAACCTGGAAACTCTCTCACTTGCGTGTGCAACCCTGTGTGATGACAGTTCCAGTGAAGGGGGAAAAGCAGCTTTCCTTCTATGTAAGTGTTACAGTTCCTTTAAATATTGTGACAACTGGTCAAGCCCTGGTAGCAATCTAAGTGCAAGAACCAGGCTTAGCAAGCATACTGAGTACAGCGTGGCTACCACCATCTCTCTCCAGCCAAGTAAAATCACCACCCTTCCAGCAAGAACAAAACCAATCTAATGCAAATAGGAAAATGGGCTCTTGATATGTTAAACTTTTCTTCTAAGTCTGAAGTAGTTTTCACTACAGTGTTAATTCACTTGATTTAGGGCTGAAGTCCAGTCCAGCCAGATTAGCACTGTTATTTCCCCTGATGGCTGGTTTTGTGATGCACCGTGCCTCATTGCCAGTTTTTGTCATTTGATCACAGCTGGTTAGTACAGCAACAGCTGAATGAATGATACCTCTGTTCAAAACACTCTATTTATTCACGTGTTTGCCAAGGTATTATCTACACTGAGGGTATTGTATTTGCTGTTAATGACAGGGATTTCTTTCCTTGTCTGCTCATGGGAAAACGGTGCTGGGTGCAAGGCCAGACAGCCTAAAATTACATCAGCATGAGCTGCCCTATACCCCCCTGCTCTTCTCTTTCCATGTTCCCACATGGAGAGACCAGAGCTCTGCCCCTGTGGAGCACTAAGCTCTCAGATGGGGCAACTTTGGATTAGGAAAGTTGATTCTTTCAGCCACAGTTTCTCCTAGTAAATCCAATCCAATGTGATGAACTTACTACCTAACTTGCCCTCAAAAGACATTTCCCATACATAACTCTTTATGCTCTGGTTACCATACTGATGCCATTGTCATAGAGTTGTATACAGCTCTGACAGAAGATGGATTATAAGAGGTTAGCATGTTTATAAATATAGCTTGTAGAATCTACATGAGACACAAGCCTAAATAATCTTAACTGTCAGCTAACTGAAGAAGTCTTTTTTTACTGTCTGCTTCCTCAGCTTACACACAGCGTTTGTCACTGGATTCAGGTCTTAAATAGATCCCACTCTGGTGACCTGAAGCCACTGAACAAAACTTGAGAAGGTCAAGAGGATCCTGTTAAAAACAAAATATAAGAAAAAGAAAGAAGGGGGGGGAGATTATAAGCAAGAATAGGGAATGTGAAAACAAAAGAAAAAGTCAAATCAGGTGAGTAAAACCTGTTGACTAGAGTGAAGTCATGTATTTATAAACCTCACATTAATGAAGCAACCGGATGTCTACCAAATGGGATGGGCATTACTGAGTTTATCCTGGGTCCAAAATTGGGTCCTAATCATCTCATTAAAAACTATTCCAGGGTACTATTTAAATGGAAATATGGCACCATTACAATATATGTAATTTACTGGCAACTCTCTGTGTGACCCCTGGGATACTGACAGGTACTTAGAATCAGATGGTCACCACAGAGGAGTAGCCCTTAAGCCCCCAAATTCAGTATCACACACATCAGTGATTACTGAGCACATGCAGATTACTGTTTATGATTTATCTCTCTAGGGACCAGATTAAACACACTTCATCACATTTCAGCAGAGCCTGTCTTGTTAAACCTCTTAGCTCTGGAACAATGGTATCTTTAATGAGTGTAAAATGAGGAATAGCCTGATTTGAGTATCCCTTACCTGTAAGTGAATCACTGAGGTATATCTTGTATCTCAAAGAATTACACAGCTGCACACCTACGAACTTCTTATACCAAGTCCTCTTTACATATTGTTTCCCTTTGCATTCTGAATAGGAGTCTGAATCAAATGGGATTTCAGTCCAGATAGCATCCTTTCCCACTGCCAGAGAGGAAGAAAAAAGCTCAGTTATGATTGTGCATCAACATTCTGTTCAACAAATATATTAAAAAAAATAGAATTAGAAACCTTGATTGAGTAGAATGTGGCACAGCACCAGTCAGCTACATTTTGAACAGGAAAGCATCCGTTTCAGAGAAGCACCAAGAGGAGCAGATATGATTGCTGCAGCGAATTGCTTCTGCTCTCTGTGTGTAGTGTTAGTGTGGAAAAATCTCATTCTAGGGGGACAATGCCTGTGTTTCGGGAAAACTCTCATTTATGAGGTGTGTGATGCAGTCACTGTTTCTTTCAGTGGGTTCAAGCCAGGACTGTCAACTTGCAGCAAACCTTATGATTTAACAAAAATACACATAAAAATCAAGTGTCATGAATTGTGTGGAAAGAAATGGTCTCGGTGCTTGTCAAAGTGATGTCCATTACAGAGACAAAAAATAGCCAAATTTACTTGAGCAATCTCAGCTGTTCTTCAAAAGCTCAGTCCACCTCCCACCCAAGAGAGCATGTCTTGTCAGTGGCCTACAGCAGAGCTGGATCAAGCTTTCAGAAGCAGATTTTTTTTCTAAAACACAATGGCAGCTAAATAGTATCCTCTGAGTTGTGCTCTGTTAACTCACTTTAAAAGTGTGGAGCAGCTTATTCATTTTACAGAGCGTTCTTTTGCTCTAGTGACAAGGCTGAGAAAATATGAGGCTGTCCTTGGCTCATTTGTGTACGTTGGTTTGAAGCCATCCCAGCTGCCATGGGAGCACCACATCACGTTGATTGTGTTCTGCTCAGGTAAACAAGCAGCTTGGCATGAATTCCTCACCAGGGGTATGGGTGGAAGGAGTGAAATCATGTGTAAACTCTGTATGATTCCATAATTCATTTAATTGGTTCAGTACAGCACAAACAAAGACACATGGTAAAACTGTGCTATCTCATTATCTCATTCCTGAGAAAAAAATCAGATCAGAAGATACTATGCTACATATAAAAGGCTTACTTGAAATTGGCTCGCTCACTCTTGGGTCCGCTGGGGGAAGAAAACAAACATTCAATCAGACACTGTAAAATGAACCTTCCCAATATGTCAATGGAAAAGCATTGGTAAGTGATTTTATACAGTTGACATAAGCTGTAATTTGTGAAACGGAAAGAGCTTTGGGAGCAAATTCCATTTTTGTATCAAATTAAATTAAAAGAAATATTTTTCTTATGTGAAAAAACAGTATCAATGAGCTTGTAAAAATTTTATTAATGGGACAATACCAGCCAAACCCAGCGCTGGTAAAAACAAGAGTTTAAATCTGTAACCATCAAACCCCAATTCTACTGCACCTTTTTTTTTAAATTTCAGTTTAAAAGCTTAAATAATAAAAAGGATCCCTCTGTAATACTTGCCACACAAAACTTGGCTGTGGAAGCCCAAAAGAGCGAAGTGGATGGGTGCAATTGAGCAGAAACAAAACTGACCTCTTAATTTGTCCAAAATAAATAGGAGACAGACCATAAGCCTTGTCACTCATGAAAACTGCACTTGGCATAAATATTTTGTTCAGTTTTAACAATCTAGGATTACAAAGAGTGTATTCAGGGCTTTTAAATATGTGTGGCATAGTCTGAACTTCTCCCTGACTAATCCCTTGCCTAGCTAAAATTCTCATCCATCAGTGACAGCACTGAATGAGGACTATTAAATTATTACACCTGGCTCAAAACACCAATTGAGAAAGCCCTTTAAAAAAGACTAAATTATTTTTGTCTTTTATATGGTCCTTAAGTACTATCAAGCAATAAACACTTCTACACAAAAGATGATAACTTGCTTGTATAATCAATGAATAAATTCCAGTTATCCTCAAGAGGAACTGGAACAGGGATAGCAAAGGCTCTGATTCTCTGAGTCAGATAGGACTAAACTTGGGAACCAATGGTCAGAGTAGGCTTGTGTACACCTCTTTTTAAGTTTGTAACATAACAGTTTCACAGAGGAGTAAACAGGATGGAGGAAGACATAGTGGGACATTGACTTTTCCCAACTGCTATTTCTCAATCCTTATTTCAGCCAAAAGACATCACTATTATACAGCAGCCTTACTGATGAGGTAGCAAAATGACATATAAACACATGAGCCCAAAGAAGAACTTTATGTTCCCCATCCAGAAGTCATCAATGAGTTTGACAGATACAAAAAGGTCAGGAATATTAATCTTAAATGGCTGGCCTTCTGTAAGGAAAGTTTCATCATAACAAACACCAGACAAACTCTCTGTGCTCCTGGTTTTTCTCCTGCAGTCTGGTCATCTTCACACAACATCCTCACACAACACAGCCCTGATCTCAGGCTGACCCTCCAGGCACTGCCACAACATGCTCCAGAGTAAAAAGTCAATCTGGAGATAGTAAAGAGCAACACCAAACACGCAAAATGAATCAAGAGAGCCTTTCATATATCTCACAAACATGGATCCTAGAGCCACTATAAATGATGGTTGGACATTTGGAGGTTCTTACCAGATTCAGTACTGAATGTCACAACGTTGCTACTTGGACCTTCACCAAGAGGGTTTCTAGGTTTCACGTGGAATTCATAACTGGGGAATAAAATAGAAGGGATGAAAATTTTGCAAGCCAAGCATTGTGTCAGAGTCTGGAGCAAGCAAACTCCCAACACACATCTTGGTGCTACTTGTCTCCTGGAGAAGAACAAAAAGGCCTCTCTCCTTAGTCTGAAGACACAGACACATTCTTTGTCCCAACTGCATAAGGCCTCTCTGAACACATAGTTTACCAGTCCTTCTGATAATTCTTTGCACACATACTATTACCATTTAATTTAATGCACCACTGCTTTAAGTCTGTCTCTGCTCACACATGCAGTTTCTGTTCTGGCAAAGCAAGCAGTTCAGGTGAGGTCAAAACCAATCTGATAAGCAGAAACCAAGAAAAGGACATATTTATTTCCACATTTTTCATTCATAGGAACACAAACCTCCAATTCAATGCCTCTCAGGCCCACCAACAGTGACAGACAGGGCCAGTGGTGAAACACAGGGCATGTCTTCCATGACAGAAGCTCAACAAAGAAGCAAAGAACCAATTGCTTGAATATATATGTTAATAGTAAATAGATGAAGTAATGAAAAGGTACTGTGCAGCAGCTTTTATCTTTTTCTAGTAATGTCACATAACACCAGTCTGCACTGTAATCTCATCACAGCTGTGCTGGGAACCACACAAAGTGCTATGAAAACAGAACAAGGCTTAAGAAAATATCCAAGTCTGGCTCTTCTGCTTAAACGTCTCCCACCCCTTCAATACTAATTAACAGTGACAGACAGGCAAAACTAAGTTGTTTCTAACTCTGCAGCTTAGCCTAAATTTACACATTTAATTAGAAGTTCCAAGTCAGGACCTATTGAAAGATAGTCACAAACCTAAAAATATTACACAGAAGACACCAGACAGGTGAGGCAGGGAAGGGAGTTACAAGGATGGACACTGCACATGGCTTGGATCTTACATCAAGGGCAGAGCTAGGAATAGGCTCTGTATTTCCTTCCTCCCAGCACACACTGTCCCAGCAAGATGCTTCTGAGCTCTCCTGGCTCCAGGCTGGCAGCACCAGAGTCTCCCACTGCTCAACATCAGCTCAGTGCCTCCCTGCAGGACGTGGTTGCCATCCATGTCAAAGTGCCCTGATGAGCAGCATGCATTGCACCCAGTCCCCAGGACCTTCTTCATGTCTTCCCTTGAGCTCTAAGCAATGATCTTTGCCATGTGGGCCACCTACAGAGACTTTTCATATGCTTCGAGTGCCTATATGGTGAATCTCTCTCTTTACACTGAGCATTTTTTTCATCATCAAGAGAGATCCATAGGACAGAAGTCAAAAGGACTATAGGCCTGGAAAATGGGCCCTAACTTAGAAACTTAACACACAGCAAAATGAGAATCCCAGACCTGGACAACTAAACCTCCAGCTCTTGACTCGTGAAGGATCAGTTACCAATAATAACTTCATAGCTCACGACTATAACATAACAATGTAATGTAGTGCTGCAATTGTTTCCAAACAACAATTTTCTACAGAAAAAAATCCATACAGCTCTCTGCACGGTTGGAAATTTGTAAACTTCATTTACAAGTCCCTACAAGAGACAGAATAGTTCAATCCAATCTTTGGATTACCTCTCATTGCTTCTTGGCTCCTGCAAAACCTGAACAGCTCTCTAATTAACCTCAGTGGACTAATCCCACAGTACCAAGCAGCAGTTTTCCATCCACAGATTTCTAAGACAACACTGAACAGAGAAATTGCTTACATAAGCAATTGTCTTTTTTTTTTTTTTTTTTTTTTTTTAAAGGGAAATACTTACAAAGATTGGTATGCTGAATGAATACACTGCAGCCACTTCTATGTGAAACATGGGATTATTTTGATCTTTGAAATGCCTATTTGGAGTTATCAATATTTATTCATACATACTGCAAGACCATTTTAAGGAACTCATTAACCTACTATAGGAGGGATTAAAAAAATAAATAATACATTTTTTTAAAGTTCTAGACACAAAATCTTCTTCATGATAAACTTCAAATTACTTAAACAAATAAATGTTTCTAAAAAATTTGATCTGAGCAGTTAATATTCACTATTGGGCACGTGGCACCTCTGCAGGCTGCAGGTCCATGTATGCTCCACTGGGATCCTCTATGGGTTGCAGGGGACAGCCTGCTGTCTCACCATGGGATGTAGAGCAAACTCTGTTCAGGCATCTTCTCCATCTCCTTTCCCAATGACCTTGGTACCTCTGCTTTGGCACTGCTCGCACCTCTGATACTCCTCTCTCCTCGTCTCTCCTCCGTTCTGAGGTCTTACTGCCACTCATTTGCCCTCCTTGGATGGGTTAATCTAAGAGGTGCACCCATTGTCACTGGTGGTCTCAACATTAGCCAGAGGTGGGGACATTTTGGAGTTGGGGGAGCTTTCAGCAGCTTCTCACAGGAGCCACACCTGGGGCCCCTCCTCTGACACCAAAAGCAGCACCACATCAACCCAGAACAACATGTCTAGAGATAAAAGACTCCAAAGAAGTTTTTGTGCTTCCTTCACAGCAGGAACACCCAATGTAGAGCTATTATCGTATTTTGAACATTGATAGCTCAACATATATGTTCTATTGCTTCACTGGGAGTTTTCTTGACTGGAAGTTTATGGTTTGACTTTATGGATGAAAATAATCTATTTGTGGGAAATATGAAGAGCACTGCCTAGGATTCCAGACCTAGAGGTTTTTGATTCATGGGACTGGCAACAAAGAAAGGGACTGAGCAGGTGAAATTCTCTTATGGAATTGGACTGGGCAGCCACAGGGATTCCCAAGGCAATGATGGAGGCAAAGTATAAACTTAGGTCAAAGACCTACAGTCAGCAATCATATCAGGATCTCACCTGAATGATGGTTTCACAGATTTTGCAAGCTGGATTTGGATGCCTCTGTCAAGCAGAAAATCACAAGCTGCACAAAATGGTGGAGGAATTTGAAGCAAGTGCTTTTCTGATTTTTGTACAAATACATTGTTCTCAAGAGCTGATATGCCCCTACTGCGAGTTGTGTAAAGCAATATTCTTCATAAGAAAAAGTCCCCAAAATTAAGCCAATTAATTTGGACCCATCAATTTTCTAGCTCCATAAAAAGACCAAAACAAGAACTGGAGACTAAGTATTGTCCAAGCAGTGTTTTTCAAATAGTCGTCTAGGGACCACTAGAATCTCACAGCTAGGAAAATTAAGGCAAGATTGAAATAAGAAACTGAAATTACACATAGATATTTCAGATATGTAAATATGTTACAAAACTGAAGAAGAGGAAAATAATAAAGAAATGCCCAGATTTAGCTTCTCAGTTAGGGAAGTCTCCCATTGAAAATGCTAAAAAGCACATTTTTTTAACCAAAGTACCTATAATTCTGCAGTTTTGTGGTAGGCATTTTCTCAGGTCCCCAAACATCACAGACTCCTTTCCTCTGCCAAATTAAATTCTGAAAAAATAGCAGTGGCTGTAACAGTATAAGAACAACAAGCAGCCACTTTTGGAGAGGAAGAGAATAACTAGTTGACTGAAAACTGAAAGGGAGAGAAATTAAAAGTTTGACTGAACAAATGATTTGATAGGGATTGCAACTAATTCTAACTGTAATTTTAAAGCCATGGTGTGGCCCTCTTCATAGGAAACCATTTAAAGTCTCCCTTTTTTTTGTTTCAGCTGAAAAATCTGAAAACTAAAAATGGAATGGTGAAATCTCATGCACTTCAATACAATCCACAATGGAGGGAAAAAACCCAATGGCTTAGAGGTTCAAGAAAGTACATAGGACAGTTAATTAACAAATGGAAATTAGGAAAGCTTTAGAATGATTGTCCCATGTCCTGTGTAGCTATGGGTAGTCCCATAGCTACTTTTTCCTGAGAAACTGGAGTCTGCATTCCACATTTATATCTCTGTGCCTATGATGCAAAAAGCTCTGCTACCCAATATATGCAGCAATCTGATGTGTCACATCTCTAACACCTGAAAGATTGCTATCTTACAGACTTTGGAGACTGGGCTTCCCAAATCCTCCCAAACTGCATCAGACAATAAAAGTCCTTGTACAGATTAAATGGACTTGACTTAGAGTAATTACCACGCAGAGCATATTTTTCCACCATAGGAAATCGTTATCCCACATGGAACTTTGGCAGACAATGCTGCTCCTGCATTTTTCAAATCATGCAGAGAAAGACTGAAGATTGTAGACTGCAAATAAATGAAGAGAGATTTTCAACATAATAGGAGGACCAAAGCAGCTTAGTACAGTCTTGGGGCTTCAAGTCAATTGCTGGAGAAATACTAATGACGACAATCAGGCTGGGATGTTTCTCTGTCTCTGCAGTGTGCTTGGAGAGCAGTGTGATCAGATGTAGGAAATAGGAAAAGGAAGGAAGGAGGGAAGGAGGGAAGGAGGGAAGGAAGGGAGGAAGGGAGGAAGGGAGGAAGGGAGGAAGGGAGGAAGGGAGGAAGGGAGGAAGGGAGGAAGGGAGGAAGGAAGGAAGGAAGGAAGGAAGGAAGGAAGGAAGGAAGGAAGGAAGGGTTTGTTTGAGGATCCTCTCTCCTAAGCAAGGTGGAAGAAAGGCTGAGAGAAATGGGAAATGTTTACCCATGGAGCCTAACATCAGCAGCAATTTAGTACAGAAATCTGTTACTTTTGTAATAAAGTACAAAAAACTCCAGCACTTTTCTAACACTTTCTGCATTTTTCTGCATTTTAACTTTCACTGTAGGTCTCATTTCTCAGGTCTTGCAGTTAACAAAACTAAGCTCTCTGCAGCTGTAAATTGTGGGGTTTTTTTGTTCTTCTTTGTATGTGACAAGCACATTTTTTGGTGCTAATAGCAATAGGAAACAACATTAAGTAATGGTAATAACACCACGAGCAGGTAGGTATAAATTACTGTATAAATGCACAAAAAGCTTATTCAGTAGGGGGCCAAATGCTTACTTGGTATGGCTGTTGAATAAATTGCAGTAACATTCTCTTTTTTTTTGTTTGTTTCATATGTTTCGTAAGACATATGAAAAACTTCAAAAGGAAACCATCCACCCACATTATAAAAAGTGTGTGGTACATTCATATAACCTACACGTTCCGTATAGAATTTACAGTTTTTATTGGTTGGCTGATTGGGTCTTTTGCTTTTGTTTCATGGGAGGGCCCTGGACTTGGTGGGAACTTTTTTTTTTTTACTAACATTTCTTGTTATTTGTATTCTTCACGACTGAAAATATATTTTGTCTTAGGATACAATCTAACACAAAAGTCCAAAGGGACTAAAAATATATTTCAAAAGGAGAAAAGTGTATTTGAAATAACAAAAGTACTTAACCAGGCAAAGGGTCAGTATTTAAAAGGAAGTTTTATGAAGCTGTGGAATGCAAGCATCACAGGCTTTTTGTTTCTTAATACTTTTTTTTTTTTTTTCTATTAAAAATCTACACCAGCAGGCTGGTGAATATATCCTCTACTTGAATGGTTACCTGAATTTCCCTAGAGCTACTTGGCACATCTCTGGCTGTGGTCTTACTGCTTTTTTTATTACCGTCCAATTATTGCCAACAAAAACATGCATGAGAAATGTTTTCAACAATATTCAGACTCTATTTTAAAGGCTTTTATAGAAATTAGTGCTGCAAAGTTTCCTGTACACTAGTAGTAAATTCTATGAACTTAATTGCCCTTAAACAAGCCACCAGAATGAAAGAGGAAATGTACACCTAAAAAAAAAAAAAATCAAGATAGGGCAGGGATACAGAAATAAGAACTACATACATAGAGAAACCAACAGAAATAGCAGAAAATGTCAAAAATGATACTGTATCAGATGACTGGAAGACTGAAATAATAAAAAAAAAACAACAACTCACAAAAAACCAACCCTAAAATTCCTTTGGAAAGGGGAAAATAGAATTGGAAGCAAAAAAATAACAACATCTGTATTTAATATTCTAGGCTAGGAAAGGTCCATGAAAAACCTCCAGGCCGGTGAAACTGATTTTAATGAAGAAGAAGATGCAGTTGAATGCTATTATTACTTCTCAGGAGGCAGTCTGAAGAAAACAAAAACCACATTAAGCCCAGTTCTATCTCAGGCCTCGTAAGATTTATTACAAACAAGCACCTCTAGGAGGGAAATATGGACAGTTGTGACTAATGACCTTCCCATGGTTTCACACATTGGAGATCTTGCTTGACTACTATCATAGGAGAAGTTGGTGCAATACTTTCTTTTTAAGGGCAGCTTTAAATGTAAAACCAAGAATAAATAAAAAGCACAGTGTCCTGGCTATGTCAATGAAACTAAGAGTTCCAATGTGAGTGGCCTTGTAAGAAAATAACTCAAAAGTCTCTGTTTGAGAGCTAGACGGGAAGTGCTTTGGTTTTGGCTGTTTTCTAAGTGGAATAAATGCCACATATCTTAAAAACAAACAAAAAACCAAACCAAACAAACAAAAAACAACAAAAAACCCCACCAGTTTTTCTCAAGATAAATTGAATAACAAGTTAGTTTACACTCACACATCCTTTTCCCTCATTTTTCTTTGTTAAGAAATTAAAATTGAATTAATGACATTTGCATTAACATACAAAATCACCTTGGCCTGCATTAAAGAAAATGGGCAGGGGTGACTAACAATAGGACAAGGGGCAATGGTTATAAACTGGAGCATAGGCGGTTCTGTATAAATATTTGGAAGAATTTTTTCACTGTGAGGGTGAGAGGGCACTGAAACAGGCTGCCCAGGGAGGTTGTGGAGTCACAAAAGTTAACTGCAGTACAAAGTTGTATTCAACAGCTGTGTTTATGAGATTATTAGATCACAGAAGTACATCTACAGTAGAAATGTTTAAGTAGAAGACATTCATGAAATAAGAGAAAGCATTCATTCTCAGGCACCTGTCATATCCAATTAACCATGTGCATTTATGTAATTATCTAGCTCACATACCGTAACCATACTACACACTTTGAGAAATTTCAGGTAGAAGTTACAAGAGCAAAATACCTGGCAAAATTAGACAGAATCCCACACTGGACTCAGAGAGCAGCTTAGTGCCAGGAATAATTTCAAAAAGTGTAACCAACCAAATAATAGATATCAATATTTGAACTTTCCAGGTTACTTAAATTAAGAGAAGTTTTCAGAGATGTGATAGTGAAGCACCCTATTTGGCAGTTCTTCAGGTGAAAAAGAGGTCAACGTATTCATACTATAAGGAGTAATCATTTAAATGAATATGATGTCAACTTTCAGGCATGCCTTACTGTGAGAGAATAGCAGGATACAGTGTACCTCTTCTTGGGCAAGAAACCATAGGGATCTTAGCACTCCAATAATACCGCATTGTATAGGAACTCTTAGAATATTTTTTTTAAAATCAAGTACTTGTGTTAGAAACCAGCTGACTGTGCCACACATTTAGTTAAAAGTAGTAGATCTTCACAGTTCAGACTTTCAAATTTTACTCTCATCTTCATGCCTTGCAATCAAATCACCAAGGACACAGATGTATTACAAGCCGCCATATATATTACAAGACAAACAAGAACTATGACAAACTGCTACAATATATATATAACTTTTTTTGTTTAAAACTTGCCCTTGCAAGTTATCACACGCTTATGAAAGTCCGTTTTTACTTCCACTTTGGCATGGTATGACTCTGTTAAAACCAAACACCTGATAACTTCGCTGAAAGTCAAAACTTCATTTCTTTTTCAGCCAGTGCATTTTTTTCTGTATCTAGCAATTTTTCAGACAGCTAAATGGACACACAGAATCCTACATTATAATACTCTGAATCAGAGAAACTTGTATCCCATTTAACTGCTACATTTGTCCTTACTGACAGCTGCAGTCACACATGAATTTTTTCTTGAGAGACTGTAAGAGTCTATCATTGCTGCCTCCCTACACATCATCCAAGTTTCTTAAATATTCAAAGTCTGGCTGTTAGTTCCTAATCTTTAAAAGCTGCCTTGTCAAAAAGCCAGCTCAAAGGAAGACGGGTGTCTGGCTTACTGCAGAGCTTCCCAAAGGTGTAGCAGTGTGACCTATTTGAAAGAAGAATGTGCAAGAGAAAAGCAAACAAACAGCATGATTTGGCAGGCCCAGAGGCACCCAGTTTTTCCCTGCTGCTTGTTCTCCTCTTTCCACACTGAGGAATTGTTTGCCTTGTTTCCCTCCTGCTGGATGTGGATGATTAACTCTTTTGCTTCTGGGCCATGCTGTAACAATATCCTACCTGATTTACCTCAACATAGGCCTTGGACAATGTGACTGCAGATCATCTTTGCCATGCACTGCTCCTCAAGAGCATACATCTGGAGGACTGCAGACTTCACCTGTCTTGCTACTATAGGGTATTTTTGGTTCAAATTTACCCATGGAGATGGAGATATCACATTCAAAAACATTTTTGTTCCTTTTGGAAAGTCTCTGTTTAGGACTGTCTGATTTAGATCTGTCTCCAGCTCTGAATGTACTATACCTTTAGAGCAGCATATGGGAGGCACACGGCCTCAGTGACAGCCTCAGGAAAGTTGGAAAAAGTAGACTCTGAGGTCCATCCTGTCAGCTTCTCCAAAGCATTTCAAAGCCAAGAGGCTCTTTCCCAGTTAATCTACCTTCTGTTACTGAGTATCTTTCTTTCCATATACCTGTTGGTAGTTTTGTAAAAGTTGATCATTTGTGAATGGGATTTCTTTTTCTCTTCCAAGTTTCTTTTACAGCTTCCCCTCTTCTACAGATTTTCCTTTAAGGCCAGTTACAGAAGTCTGCTTCCTACGTATTTAATGTATCACTTGGTGAATCTGCAGACATTCCATGACTCAATTAATTTATTGAGCTGTGCTTAACTATCCCTCTTCATTCAGTTCCATCCACAGGTCTGTTTACTTAATCTAGTAAATCAACTCCTAACAGACAGGAGACTTATTAGGGACATATTTCACTCCTTGCAACACTGATACTGTCTACTTTATCCTAGCTGTCTTAATCACTTTCTTGTTTTCTCTGAATCTCCTTATCCAGAAAGACTTTCTCCAGCTTTCCCTTTTGAGGTTGAAGAGTGGGGATAACAACCATCACTGCTCATCAGGGAAAAGTTATCCCTTCTGTGCCTTTATGTATTAAGTCAGTCTCCACCATTCAGTACTGGTCTCCTCTCTAGCTTCTTGTAACACAAACAACACTCCAATAGCTATTCTCTGTGGTCTTTGTTCTGCTCTTGCCTACCAAAACTCAGAAGTCCTCTCATAAGATTGCAGATTTACAAATTAAAGTTAAAAAACATCTTATCTGCTTCTGTCAAGCTTCTGCCTTCCATATGACCTTTCCAATGGTTCCAGCTAGGTCTGCCTGCCTCCATCTTGCTTCCTGTCTGAACAAAGAGCAGTGTAAAAACCTTTATCTCTTTTGGCCATCTGGGCACTGCCCTCAGCAACAAGGACTTGACTTCACTTCCATCTCTGGATTTTCTGCATTTAACCAAATCCATCCCATTTCTCTCACCATACATGACACAAAGAGTTTCAGTGTTTAATGGAAGACAATTTCCTTAATAGCACAATTCTTTTCAAGAATGCAGCTGCATTATTTCAAAGCACAAACAGCATAGCCTGGCAAGTTTAGCAGCACCTACTTTCTTCAGTTGCCACTCCAGAACTACATTGCTTTGCTGTTTCTTTTCTCACCTGATTGAGGAAACAATTGAGGAATCTGATGCTTGGTCTCCAATTGTGTTGCTATCATATCCTAATTGCCTTTTGATGGAATAACATAACTGCAGTTCACCCTTTCACAAGCCTTATGCCTTTAAGGAATAACAGATATTATTGATGCAATACACAGCAACTCTTGCCTGTCTTATAAGTTTTGGAGTTTCTCAAGGAAGCTACCCTCTAGTTGTGTATCAATTTCCCTCAGAATCTCTTTTCTAATTCTCTTCCCTTCCCCCCCACCTCCTGCAACAGTTCCTCATTGCTCCATCTTAGAAGCTGCTGGTCACAAGTACATGAGCTACGAAACAGCACCTCTAAACCACACATTGCCTAAAAATAAAGGTTCAAGGTGGGGTCTATGCAGAATTTTGTGCTGTGTTAGGAATTAAAGGGTAAGAAAAGGGCAGTTTATCTGAAACAGAGAAATCTAGTTACCAAGGCCAAATGAATGGGCTTACAGGGGGAAAAAAAAAAGTGTCATTCACTAACTTTCTGATGCAATCAATAAGCCACACAAATGCAGGACAAGTGGTTTTCTTCCCTGCTTTGAATCTTACCACAAAAAGAAGAATGATTTTTATGAGATTTTTTTTTTAAGTCCAAATAATGCTTATTTGGACTAGTTGCAAGTGATGTATGCCATCAACTGGAATTCACTGACCATTTTTAGATTGATGGATGAAAGATGCTTAAGGAAAACTACATATACAGGACAAATGTTTCTTTCCTCTCCTTAGTGCAAAGCAATCACAGAGTCACGGAATGGTTTGGGTTGATGGTCAAGCTTTGTAAAATGGTCTAACTTGCGTTCCATTATTTGAATGAGCATCCACCTAGTTAGGCAAGCAGCCTACAGTGGTTGTGCCTAGCATCCTTAAACCCATGAGACAGAATTGTACATACGAATCTTCAACTCATTCATCAGGTTTATATTTCTTGTGTTCACCTTGTTTCTTTATCTGACAAAGTAAGACTTTTTAAAAATAAAAACCAGTACATTTTCTTACATTTGACTGTTAATTTTTCTGATAGAACAGGTCACTTCTGTTGTTTGTCCAGACCATAAATACTCCTAGAAATTTCGTAAGGGTTCCTCAAATGTGTCTTATCTGTTAGCTTGAAAGAAAGCAAAAGCAAAGCTTTTCCTATTTGAACAGGAGTAAAACCAACGTTTTCTTATATTCATTTGTATTTTCATTTGAAGTGGCAGACAGCTGACAGTGCAAGTTAGTTGGATTACCTTAGCAAATGATTTTATTTATTTACCTTGTGTCTGGTTTTAGGTTTTCCACAGTAGAATGGGTTTGATTTGTAGTGATAATCGATTTCTCCTTTCCACCATCACTTGCTCCATTTTCAGTTGACACCACCTCATACTCTGGAAAATTACAGTAAAGCGAAATTTGCTCAAATAACAGTTCTTACTTGAACTTATTCATTTTTCTCTGTTTTCTCAACTGATTTCCTATCCTACTGTCTTATAGGCTCATCTGATAAGGACATCTTGTGTGAACCAGTTTGGATACCAGTATGCCAAAATGGTCAGGAAAGAGCAATCCAATTCCATATTGCTCTCATCCTGCCTTATAATTCAATTATGGGATAAAGGGTACTCAACATCTCCTCTCTGCCCAAATGTACACTAGTGACAAAATTCTGAACACAAGTAAGTATAAGCGTTCTGGAGTTTGAATAAAAAAGTATCAAAGATGAAAGCACAATTTGTAAATGCTTGAGGCTTGATCAACTTAAAATAAGGCCTACTTTTTAAAAATTTCCAAATGAAACTGCCCAACTTGGATTATGCACTTAAGGAATCTGCCAGTTTAGAATTAAATAATTTTGCATAAATTTACTTCTGTATTTATGTTTTATAGAGGCTCACTATCTTTTCATCTCACTGGGATGTATCATCATGCACAAGCCATGCTCTGAACAGAGAATTAACAACAGATGTTTGGGAAGATACCACTTCAGTCATAGCTCTGTCCAAGATACAGTCTCTTTCTAACAGGCAACCTCTGTCCTAACTCTTCTTTATAACTCTCTGTCATTAACTCTTCTAATAAATACACTGAGTACATTTCTAGTTGTCTTCTCTTTGCAAAGAAACTCACAACTTCGCCAGTCCCTTCCTTTTCCCTTCCTAAAACCTGACTCTAATACCAAAAGTAGCTTTGCTACTTCTAAACTTGCAAAGGAGAATGTTTTCAAAGAACATTAGCAATGAGCATTTAAATCTACAACACAAGGAGTAAGGCAGGTATTATACTGAGAGACCACCTACCAGCAGCTACAAAACTTCTAGAAAGATGCTTTGTTTCCTGGGTTTTTTGTTTGTTTGGTTGGTTGGTTGGTTGGTTGGTTTTTTTGTGTGTTTTGTTTTATTTTCTAATGATACTATTAACTTTAGAGTTCTTAATTAAATGCTAGCTAGCTATAGGACTTTTTGCTATTTTTATTCATTCTTAGTACAATGAGATCCATTAGTTGTCTGGACAGAAAAATAAAAGACATGCAATGGGATTCAGTTTTTAAAGGGAAAATACTCTCTGAATTGCTGCTGGACTCTCAGATGTGTATTTATGTGAGCATACACAAATAGACCCCATTTTGACACCAGCTGTTCAACTATGTCTTCTTTTGCCCTCTTCTATGCAAAAAGCAGACATCAAAAACATCTGGGTAATTTTGTAAGACAATGCATTTAAGTGGATGTGCAGAGAAACTGTACAAAATTATGTTCTAAAATTTCAAGCTTCTAAACCGCAGCAATTCAATCTGAGCAATTATATAGATGTATGCACAGGTGAATTTATGATTATTTACTGTGAAGAGATTGAAAGTTTAAAAGGAGAAGTCTGCACAGCATTTTTTTGTTTGCCTTGTAATAGACTCAGTTTTTTAGAGCATATACAAAGCAACATGAAACTTTAAAACATCTTTAAAAATACATCAGAAAGTCATCATGAAGGAAGGAATTACTGCTGATACTGAAGATTTCAAAATTTTCATATTGAAAAGTCTTCCTCCACAACAGTTACCTGTGAATAAGCAAAAGAACAAGCACAGGCTTTCAAAAACAAGCACATGGATCTGGAGGAATGGGTGTCTCAGATGAAAGGGCTAGGGTGTGGGGATGGAAAGGAAAGGAAACAAAATGCAAGCAGAGATCTTTTACTTCAGATCATTTGCCCCAAAGACACCAGCACTGATAGGATGTATTTCTGTAAAATGTATCCATGTTTTCTCTCACTTGAGAGAGAATGCATAGATAACTTTACAGGAATTCAGCCTTTCTGCCTGACATTTGTAGCCTTTACAATAAGAAAGAGTAAGCTTGATCACTGTTTTTCTTATTATTTGCCCCAGACCCTTCCATTACTGAAGTACAATTTTGTCTTTAGGAATACTCAATATGATGAAACCCCTTGTGCATAACTAATAATCAGCAAAGTAACCTTTAAGAAAAAATAAGACTCAATAAATTACGCCTTCTATTTCCAAAGTTCGATCTGAAAAAGTGCGTTAAAAAAGAGACGTGATGCGTAAGTCAGATGATTGAAAAAACATGTATAAAGTACAAAAATAAAAAGGGATGACAGAAAAACTGATTTAAGTCTGTCTAAACAAGCAGTGTCACACTGGTGCCAATATGAAGTAATCACTGTTTTCAGAAAATAGGATTCAATGCCTTCTCTTGAATTCAGAAAGTGTCCTTGATGAGTCATTAACTGAGTAATTTTTTGAAGTTAAGACACAGGATTCAAGCTCTGTGAAAGTATTTGTAAGCTACAGAGTTCAAACACTTTGCATTACACATTGAAGTTAAAAAGAACGAAGACAGTATTTATAGGAAAACTGCTACATCTAAATATAAAGTTATCTAGACTGAAAACTTAAATTCTGTCAGGGAATTAAAAAAAACCCCAAAAACCAGGTGTTAGTCACATATTCTGCAGAAGGTTTTAAACTTTTCTGGAATGGGGAAGGGAATGCCAGGTGTCTCAGTTATCACAGAACAGTCTTATAGAAGAGAAGAGACTTCATGGAAAGTTAACTTTTACAAATGCTGATTATAACTGTGAGTTTCCACCTAAAGTCTCAGAGGAAACAGTAAACATTGCTTGCTCTGTATTTCACAACACACAATGAAGTATCAAAAGGCTGATACCTACATTACACATAAAGATTTATTCTCAATACAAACCTCTTCCCTTGGAAATAACAAAAACCACCACCAACAAACCAAACAAATTCTTTTAATTTAGAGAACTTGGTGACTCCATGGTGGGCACAGCAAATGTTATTATGTAGCATTTTCTTATCCACAGTAGCACAAAATAAAAGTAGTAGGGTTTAAGTCTCCCTTGGGATTAAAGTATTTCTGAAATGGCATAAAACCACTGTGAAAGTAAAAGCGAGCTGGAAATACTGTATTCTGATACAATGGAGGAAAGAAATCAAACTCACCAGTAACAGTGTCATTGTCTGGTTTTTCCCAGTCCAATATGACAAAAGTTGGACAGCCCTCAACAGTCACCACTGTGAGGTTCGTTGGAGGATTTTGTGGAGGACGAGTAGGCTCTTCCTTACTACCAGCTTCTTCTTGGGGAAAATGTTCAAGAGAGCTTGTGATAGAGCAAGGCACATCATCATCTTTCTTCATGTACTTGACATGGGGGGCTAAGAGCAATAGGAAAGAGCTGTTACTCAATACAGAATACATTTACATAATGTCAATACCGTTTCACCTAAAGCACAACTTCCATCTCAAGGTAGCAAGTACAAATCTGCACAAGTCAAAGTCAAACATAATGAGTAAGAATAAAACCCAGGTATAAAATATCAAGCTGCATCCTCTTACCCCTGGTACCACTAATGAACTATCACTCTGAAGGTATTAGTGGGAGATACACACTGTTTGAAAGGATTAGCATATGTAATAAAATAGGACAACTAACTTTATAGTAGAACGACACTAAAATTCCATTTCCAGATTTTTAGTGCCATCCTAATACAAAGGTATAATGCTCGTCACCACTTTGTTTCACCAGAAAAAGTACCAAGCCTAGTCCAGAGTCATCCTGTCATGTAACTTGCAGTTTCTAAAATGGCTGTCAGAATCTTAACCACTGTCAGTTGTACAGGACCAAACCTTGAAACAAACATTCTAAGGCGAACATCTTGTACCCTGCATCAAAATAAGGAAGACTACTGAAAACAAGCACATTAGTTCTAAAATTAAAACTTAAAATTAAAACTTAAAATTAAAACTGGATGCAACTAATAAGCTCTTGCAAGAACAATAGTGCCTTCAGAAATGTAGTAACTCTTATGAGACCAAGAAAAACACCTGAAAAATCTTTTGGTACTAAAGCGCCTCTTCCAGTCATCTCATCTTGCCAGACTCTCTAGATTACTGCAACAGCAATAACTTGACTATTTCATCATCTAGACCATCATGTGTTACCATATTATTTGAATGTGCACAACCTAGCATGAGAGGTGAGACATATAATAGGCAGATATCCCTTATGGTAAGGGACACTGGTATTAGGCCAATACTTGTCCAGGTATGCTTGCAAGCCCACAGAAAGTTTTTCATTTGGTTTGTTGCAATGTGAACAGTGCAGTTGTACTACTGCCAACACACTGGAAAAGCCAGATCATGTTTGTGGTCAAGACTCTAAACTAGGAAGTGGTAGAAAGGAGAAAGTAGAAGAGGATTAAAATTTAGTTAAGGTTATGCTGATGGTCTGCACTATCATATGACACAAGTGAAACAGAATCAAATGAAGTTTTATCCTTCGAATGACCAAAGAAGTTAGATTATGTGCAAGATAGGTCAGTTTTTATATGTCCCCCCAAATAAAAGTACCATAGCTATTAAAATCCTACCTTGATACCTTGGTTTGCCTGAAGAGTCTGTTTCTGATGTAGGACTTGAGCTGAAGACGGTTGCATCAACTGTGAGAAACACAATTATAATTTATTTTGCAATAAATATAAAGTTTTGGTGTTTAAACTGCAGCATTTCAGTTTATTTGGCATCTTAAATCATGGTAAAGTTCTTCCATGGTAGACCTTTGATACCAGCTCAATCTTTGTCTTTCAAGAAGTCCATTGTGGCTATCATGCTATTAAGATAGTCATAAACAAAATGACAGACTTCATGAATGCTGCAGGATTCAGTTCATGCAATATATACAAAATACTCTTTAGATCTTTTAAAAAGGATCTTTTTGCACTGTACTGACTGTTTAGCTTGGAGCTTGCTTCTTGTTCATAGCATATGTAGCACTGCTATGTTGGCACGTGAACTTCTCTAAAAATAGCAACAAGGAAATCACCAATTCTGTCTTCAGGGTGTACAACTTCCAAAAAATTTGAAGGAAACTCGAAGGCAAATACACCGGTGGGAGGAAATGTGCTAAATTAGTCAGGATTCATGACACTAATGTTCTGTAAAATAGCCAATATAATAAACAGATTCTTCGTTTAGATGCAAATACAATGATGGACCTCAATGGACAAATCATGATATATTCACAACAAGCTTTTTAAAACAAATTTGGCATCTAGCTTGATTTATGGAGTACTAGGGATCACAGAGAGTTCATGACCATTATAAGGAGACTGCATAAGAATTCCACTACTACTATAAATCCCAGTAAATTAGAAAGCATAGTTTATGACAATATACCTTGAGCTCTATATTTTTGGCTCAAAAATTCTAACCACACCCTTCCCCAAACCCATTCCTCTTTGTCACTTCAGGTAGCTTTTGGTCTGAACTTGTAGTTAACTCCCAGTTTTATAAAGGGGAATGCTATCAACTAACCACTGTTTACCTAATTTTTTTTTCCTCTTTAAATGGTGATAGTTTGGTCAGATAGCTAGAAGGATATCACAGCCATGTTGAGTGGTACTAGTTACTGTCAAATATTAACTTGAACATATGTCCTGTGCAAAAAGAAATGTTCAGGAAAAGAAATGCTTTACCTACTCCCTTGACAGATTTAAAGTAGCCACTAAATAGTTTTGAAAGCCTACCAAGCATTTTTTGATTTCTAGGAAGATGGAAGGGCTGTCATGTTCTCACTTACTGAGGAGTGCATCAGAAGACAGCCAGAACTCAGCAAAGTTGTAAAACTGATCAGAGGAATCCCAGAGAGAATACTTAACTTAAACACACAATGCATCAATATAGTTTAGGGAAGGGAAGCAAAAGAAGGAAAGAAAGTCTTGATGTTTGTGGAAAAAAAAAAAAAAAAAGGAAAAGAAAAAAAGGGAAACAGAACTGTCTGTAATATGCTTACCATAGTCTGGAGTTGCAAAAGCTGTTGGTGCCTTAAATGATGTTCCTGTCCTCACAGGTGTTGTTGGTCCAGCAGGTTTAGCTACAGTGACAGAAGGAAGAACATGAGGCAACAAGGTATTCCCTATTTATAAGAGTGAAATAGCCTCCTGATTTTTGAACAGAACACAGATTTCTGACTACTGCTTCACAAAAGAAGTATTTCCATTTAAACTGTGATACTCTCTCAAAACGTATACAACAACCTCTGGCTGGATTCAGGAAAGTTCCAAGTTGTCCTTATTGCCTTCACTTGCCTTGAAACCCAGTAAGAAAATTCTTCTGCAGAATGTCTTGGGAGACTTCAGTCTGTTGGTATATGACCTGGTTTAAAGCACAGAACTAGTCTACCTACACACACTGGTAAAAGTGGTCATTTCAAAATGACCAGCATTGACATCTCTGTTTGTCAAATAAAAGAGCTCAATTCTTCATGAGTTATAAGACAGAAGAACTGGTTAGCAACTGAAACTTGAATTATTACCTCAAATATAGCTAAGGTCCTTTCATTTCTGCTCTCAATACAGAATATCTATTAGCAAGGCTAGAGAATGTGTAACTATAAACACTGAGTACTTAACTATGGTTAAGAGTTTAATGATGGAACAGTACTAGAATTCACACCAAAGGAAATCAAGATGCACTCAAGTAAAGGTAAGAAAAATGCAATCAAGTCTGGTGTTTTAAACATTTATAACACTATATGGCCAAAGGAAAAAACTTTCTTTCTGAACTGATCCATTCTGTACTAGGCACCACAAGTTTGGGAAGAGAAGGACTGACAGAGGCAATGTTTTTTCCCATAACTAAATAGCTATTTTAGATTTTAAATCCTAGTATTTTAGATTATGTGATAATGCTTCTGCTCTTCAGCTGTTACAACCTAATTGAAAATAACCCAAGTTTCTAAGAGGCAAACAATCCATGGTAGATAATGTCTTGATTGTTGTCAAAATAGCTGTAAAGTCAAGTACATTCACAAAACATGTAGATAATCACAGATAACCACTTCATGACTGTGAAATCTCAATACCAAAAGAATCAAGAACTACATATTATAGTTACCTTCCCTGCATGTATGTCACAGAAGAACACAGGGACTGAAGGCAGAGCTCTTTGAACCAAGTTTAAAACAACAATAAAATTGCTACTTTTCATTAATTTCCTTAATAATACGGAAATTCATTAAGATTCACACTGGAGCCCAGTTTCACAAAGGTTCTGGAACTCTCTTGTGTCCTTTCTTTCCATTCAGGAGACTTTCAAAGTGTGCATAGAAACCTTACCATAATAATCACGCCACTGAATGAGTAATAAAGATGCTAGTAGGGAATTAACCACAGTGTTAATGACAAAGAGAAACAGGACAAAATTATGAAAGGGAAAATCCAAGAACATTGGAGAAAATTTTTCCTTTTAATGGTGTGGAACAGTCTCTCCGGGGACCCAGGAGAAATGCAATTATCATGTTTAAAACTAAGTTGGATAAAACACTAGGAAACACAGAAAAAGGAAAATCTACCACTGGTTCCACAAGGAAGAACCAGATCATCTAACCAAGTTATTCCATCTTGAATGCCTAGGAAGGTTTGGTAATTGCTGACTACCACATAACCTGGCCTCTAGCACATGGAAAAAGGGTGAAATTTCAAGACATTGGTAAATTAATTAAACATTTAATGGAGAAAATTAGCATAGACCCCCATTGCTAGCAAAACAAAATCTATCAGGTCAACATTTTTTTTATGCTACAGCTTAAGACTGACAATGTCTGACATTCTGTTGTAGCTATTACTAAGGAAACACCACTGATCAAGAGCAAGTGGAGACAACATTTTGATCTGGATCTGCAACTCAGTAAACATCCAGCTTGCTTCATCCAGCTTGGAGATTTTTGCTTCTAATCTGTTGCAGGAAACACTAAGGATTTGTTTACATCCTCCTACCATAGCTAGCATGAATACCATGCCATCAGTACTAGGTTAAGCTTTCTCACAAGAATGTCTGCTAAAGCAGATGTTTTTTGTAGATGGATAAAGGAAGGGAAGGACAAAAAGGGATTCTGTGGCAGACCCAAGCAGTCTTTGCCCTCAAAAATACAGGGAAAAAAAAAAAATCACAACTCTCTTGGCTTAATAGCACACAAAGGCCTAAATGAAACAAACCAAATAAAGCCAACAGGCAATCCACTAAAGCCAAAACTTTATATTTCTAGTGAAGTACAGAGAATACACATGGAGAGGGAACCATTTCTCATGATGCTGAGCATAATGAGATGACAGTTTCTGGAACAACATTAGCCTATGGACTCCAACCCACAGAGAAAACAAAGATACTGAATATCAGCTTCAGCATAAAGTTTGGGAAACAAAATATGAAGCATGAAAGTTTCTATGTGCTCTTATACTGATCCCTAGAAGCAGGAATACTGTAGCACATGACTGAAGCTAGACACTGTGCATGAAATAACTCATCTTGCTCTACCTCTCAGTGAATTGTTTTCTGTGTGGCTATCAGCTCATGTTAGTTGCAGTAGTTAATAGGTGTGCCATATATACAGGACAGAATTTGTTTACAAATAACAAGTTGGAAGTGTACATCGAAGCATAATATTCATTATTTTAAAGTTGATATTCTTAAATGATGTCTTGCATTATATTTTGCTTTCAGTTCACTCATTAGGGATGATTTTGACATATCTAGATCAGGAAAAAAAGGAAAGAGTTTATGGATGAAGACACAAGGCATCTATGTTCAGGAGATTAGTCTCTATAGATAACACACTTTAAAGAAAAAGAATATATACTACAAAATTCTCCTTTGCTCAGATAGTCAGTTCAGTATTATCTCACACACAATAAAATATTTGTGCTGAAAAGGCTGAGGTACCTGGACTCCCCGGTTTACCAGTCACGGTGTTTGGAGGCAGAGGTTTTTTTCTCGTTTGTGTAGGCTTGACAGGGGGTATAGGAGGACGCTGAGGGGCAGGTGATGTAGTTACTGGATGACATTACAAAACAGTGTTATTAACTATTTAACCTCAAATTCCATAAAATCAGAAACACATTAGAAGTTACATTCCAATTTCTCAAACAATGTTTCAAATGTTTTAGCATCAAAAGCAGGGAGGTGAGGTTAGAAGCTGGAATAAGTTGTATTTTCAGCCCTAAATTATTTGGGAAGTGTGCGTCCTGGAGTTTTTAATCTAGCTTACACTGAAAAAATGTAGCTCCTTTGGGATTTTGTACCAGCGTTACAGCAATTCATCCCACGTCATTCAAAAATGAAAACGGAAAAAGTCACTGTCACTTCATGCACTGACAAAGCCAGAGACAGTCACTGTGTCAGAAACTCCAGGAACAGCCAACTAGGCTGTTTCAATGCACAGTTCCATCTGATAGCTATTCAATTTATCTGGTAAGGTCCTTCAACAGTAAGGTCTGAAAGGAAAACCTAAGCTTCAATTCAGACTTACAAAACATTTTACTGTATTTTCTTGCCAACTACAAAGGATCTTATTATGCAAAAGAGGGGCAAAGGGAAAGACTTTTCCTTCACTATTCACCTTTGCACTTCTTTTCTTAAGAAAAAATTAGATTTGTGCAACACATTTATTTAATAAATGACTAACAGGGAAAATCCTCTAGAGTAATATAATTCTTATGATGCTGCCAATGTCAACAAATATGCAGATTGCCTGATAATGAGTTACTAGCTACATGGAATACCTCAGTCCCTACACATCAGACCTTAGGCTTCAACCCTCTAAACAGGGTGACTGTGGGCGAGAAGGAAACAGATCCAGAGACATTTGGGAGAGTTTTTAGAAATACTTAAAACACACAAACAGAAACATCTCCATCTCTGTTCCCTTTTCAGTTTGGACTTTTGCAGTCATTTATAAAAGACTTTTTTTCAATCCTTAGATCAAGACAGTGTGAGATTCCACTTGTGATCTCTATCTATTTCAGGAAGATGTGACCATTTTGAAAATAGTATTTGTAGGTTTCATATTAATTCTTAATTCCCATATGGAGATGAAAAAAATATGCCTCAAGTCCTGAAATAAGTTAATACATTTTTGTATATGTAAGTCATCATACCATAAATCCTACTACACAGTAGTACCCATGATTGATTTTCTTAGAGAATGCCCGTACTTAGAGAATGGAATTGTCTGAGACATTTAGGGGGTAAAAATGTAGAAGTATAGACTTGTCAGTAGTTTCTACCATATCTTCTGAACAACACAACTGCAAGTTACATACAAGCAAAAGCATCATGTTCTGTGGACTGTGTCACAGCTGAATCTACTATACTGCACTCTGCAAAACCAAGAATCCCTACCCTTCCCTTCTACTACTTCCAGAATGAATTGGGTGATGGACTACAATGCCACCAAATCTAATTAAAAACATGTAGACATTTAGCTTGTAAACTAGGACACATAATAAAATTTAGGAATTCTGTGACAGTGTAGATTCTTGCTAGAACAGAAGCATGGTGAACTATTTATTTAATTTAATTTATTTAATCTCAAGGGTTCTGTGTGGACCAGGAACATACTTCCTTGATTCCATCAGTCCTCCTGAAAAAGCCTTAGGACAGACTATTTATACAAGCTAATTTTTGTGTGCTGTAACCTATCTTTTTCTTTTCTTGCAAGAAGTGTAAATGTAAATTTTTTAGTTAGGAAAATATAACTAAAAAGAGCTGCTGCAGTTGAACAGTATATCCATGGGCAAAACCAAAAAGACTCTATTTTCAGTCAGTTTTTATGCCAGTAAAAAAGCACAGCTAAACCAAGGTCTATTCTTGGTTATGCTCATGAAACAAAGAATTTCTCTACATGTTAGGGTGTTCATATGTTCATATGTATGGTTGTGTGTATACCTGTGGCATACAAACACACTCTATACCACACATTTTCCATCAAACAAGAAAATTTTTAAGAAGCTGACTACAAAAAAAAAAAAAAAAAAAGTGAAATACAAAATGTATATTTTTGAAGGCCTATTTGGGGAAATATTTTTCAGAAAAACTTTTTTGATTGTTTTGAAAACATTATTGCAAGACTTTTCAGAAAAGCAAAACTGACAAGCCTAACATAGCACTTGAAAGAAACCCTGTAACCTTATTCACTCTACATTGTTGACATGCTTCAAGACTTGCTTCAATGTTCTCATTTTCCCATCAATCCTAATATTCCACAAAACTTCCTCATAAATAACTACACAGAAATTGTTAGTATGAAAAAAATTAGTGCTGACAGTATTATGGATGCTTGATCATAAGGATTCAACCCAGGTGGTAGTTATTTTTAATATATGGCGTATGTTAGTAACTAATTAGTGAACATGAGATATTATTACTTTTGTCTCTATAAGCAGTATCCTGAAATCAAGAGAACTTGGATTGATGAGGATGACTAGGAACTATTTCCTCTTCTTAGCAGAGGCACTTTTTGTATAGGAAAGGTAGTGGGTTTATTTTTTATAACTGTTAAAATTTGATATTTTATTAACCTTACCAGAAATTGGCTTTTCCCAGGTATGACTGTATTCAAAAGGTTTTTTCACATCCATGCCAATATGCCTGTCAATATCCTCAGGCGCATATACATCATCTGTGAAATAAAGAAAAGGAATTAAGTATCTATCTACAGTGACGTACCAAGTCATGGAATACTGCTGTATTGTATATGCTCAACCTGTAGCTAACATTAAGTGCAAAACTGGTATACATAGGCCACCTATGTTTTTACTGATGTTTTTACTTTGTGTTACTTTCCCATCCAGGTAAGTAAAAACTGATGAGGGTTGAGATACTCTGCAATATAATTTTAAAAATTCTGTGAAAAAGTATTTGTAAAGAGAGAATCAATAAGATTAAGAGATAACAGATGCGCTGTGCCAAGATTATACATGGAAAGACGAGTACTGACAACATTTTAGTTTTTCAGTATACAGAATAAAATGTCCATTGATTCTTGCAAAAGACAAATCTCCCCAGAGTAAGATCTCCAGTGAGACTCCATATTGCATGGCTAGATCAATTCTGAACCAAAAATATGCTGTATTTGGAGTACTGTAGGCAAAATCTACATAAAATTCATTTTGGATGTAAAAGAAAGTCATACTTAAAAGTTATATAAGCACATTAATAAAAAAACCAGCTTGAAGTAAATGGCATTAAAAAGATCAACACAACCACCTCTGTTACTGTTACTGGTCACTTAATGATGTAACTACCCCTAACAGATTCATTTCTTTTATCAGAATGACTATGAAAGGTCAAAGAGCACACTTCCAATGACAGCACCCACACGACATGTAATACAGAAGGGCATGCCATATTCTAAACTCCTATTTTAAATTCAATTTAAATATTCAATCATCTTTTCCGAGGTCTTGCTGTTTTGAAAAACATGGTGGGCTTCTCAAAACTATTTGTGGGAACAAGTAGATCCAATCATACCAAGGTCAGCAACAGGTATTAAATTGGAATTATACTTTGGAAATCCTAGTACGAAGAAACCTTACACAGGAATGTTCAGAGTAAATGGAAGAGTAGATAATCCTAACCAAGAGCAATAGTATGGGACAGTAGAACAGCTAATGATGGGTGAACGGCCATAAGTTTTCTTTGAATGTGTGTATTTATTATTTGAATTTATTATTTATATACATTGTTTTTAAAAACTTGCATCATTAACGAAGAACCCCAAAATTCTGATTAACCAATGGCTGTATTAAAAAAAGCCCAACAGCATTAGAATTAAGGTAGTAAGCTGGTACATTTTTGACTGGATGGGATAATCATCTACCATTGAAAAGGATAAATAATTTTTCCTCTTGAGAATAAATCTTCATGGTTAGAGTTGTATGCTATATTTGTGTGTAATGATGTGTAAACTGAAGTGACAGTTCTTAGCCTCCTCTCACCAAGCAGCTTGCAGCTGTCTTGGTGCTGTAGTGTTCAAGCCTGAATGCTGCATAATGCAAATACTGCACAGTCTCAATATGAGTAGGTCCAACATGAACACTGTGTCCATATCATTTCATAATGGCACTCAAGAATTATAGTAGCAGTAATTACACACAGTACTCTAAGGAATTGACTTCTACAGTCAAACACAATGAAATACTTCGCACAACTCAAAATGAGTTGAGTGAGTACAATTTACTTCTTTTACTGATAAATTAAACACACACACCCCAATAAAAAAAACCTGTAGTTCTACCTGTTGTTGGCAGAATCCACTTTGGTAGACCGTGTGCTTTTGTTCTAGGAGGTGCTAATGTGGTTGTAGTAAGAGCTGTTAGAGAATTGAAAAAGAAAAAAAAAAAAAGAAGAAAAAGTTCAATGAGAAGACAATTTGACAGACTTTTATGTGATGACAACAATTAGAGAACAAAAACCAACAGCTGCTAAATACCATTTTTTCCTAGCAGCACTTAAAATTCCACTGGGAATAGTTGAAATTAATCAATCTCCTCCCCATCCCAAACTGAATAAACAATTATTACCAGGTCTGGCCTGTGATTTATCAGATGGCTTTGGTCTTGCAGAAGTGAGATGTGTTTTATGAGGTGCTAGAAGAAATAAGGATAATTTCAAATGCCACATGTAAAAGGAACAACAGTGCAGTGTAATTTGCCAGAAAAAAAAGGTCCATGCACCAGTGAGATACAGCAAAATGGATATATGAGAATTCTATGAGTTCCAATCCAAAAAGCACGCTGAAAATGCTAGTTTCTTTAGTGGTCAGATGGCTCCATCATGCAGTCTGACCAGTTACATTGATGTTTAGGTTTAGGAAAAGATATAAAGTATTTACAGCCTGTTACCCAACTGTATATGGATACAGAGTTAGCTCTGCAAGGTATCCATGGCCTTAAGACATTTAATTAGGTTCTGTAAAAAACAAACAAACAAAAAAACCTCAAAGTAAAACACTAAACTGAACACCCCCCAAATCAAATATTCAGATAAAACCATGAAACACTAAAATACTGCTGAGTAAACAACTGGAAGCATTCAATGCAGTGTGTAAGGCTGCTGAAACTGTGTCATCATCCAAGTTAAAATCAGAAGCCTTCGACCTTTTCTTGTTGTTGCTTTTCATTTGCCAAATAGTTTTGATACTCCAGTTGCTACAGAATTTGTGTGAATCACAGAGTTGAAAGCACAAGCAGTTGTCAGGCTCATCTTATGCCAAATTATCCACCTATAAAATTATTTCTAAAAAACCAAATAGAGCAAGATACTTCATATTCAAATTTATAACAATTCCATTCACAACACTTAATCCAGCCTCTCTGAAGTGTCAGAGAGATACTTATGCAGTAAAGAACATATTACTCACTTTTGACACTTACATTTGGGAAAAATTTTACTTAGAAATATGATGATTAAAAGTGTCATATCATCTTTGAGGCAAAACTGATTAAACTTCGATTTTCAGAGCACTGAAATAGTTTTAAAGGTAATAATGAACAGACCATTAAGCCTTAAACCATACTGATTTTACTTAAAATCTACAGATTCTCAATAGAAAAACTTTAAAAAAACCTAAAATTTACCTTTGTCGAACCATGGAATTTCAGTTGTTAGAGCAGTTTTGGGCTTGGGTGAAATCTGGTAAGTTTCATTGGGAACTGGAAGTGGAGATATTATTGCTTATAAAATGCAAATTATCTCCTTTTAAACATAACATGCCACAGGTAGAAGAGAAAATCAAACTACCTTTGTGCAGACTATGAACACAGAATCAGTGATAGAAACCTGTGTAAAACTCATGCTTTTATACAGATAAAAGTCTTTTCAAGACTGAGAATATATACATCATTAGTAAGTCAGACAAAAGAAGAAAAGATGATGATCAGGTAACGCCTTTTTATATGGCTCAGACTTGTACATCAAGTACTTATTTCTAGAAAGAATGACAGGAAAGAAAAAATGTCTGGAAAATAAAAACCAGCAACATTTTATACATGCACTGGCATGTGACTAATGAACACAGTATGTATTACAGGATTTCTGTTGATTAAAGTGTAAGTTTAGCCACATAGCAAGAGCAGAGAAAGTAAAGTTTTCTGAAAAATAAACTGACATAATGTTCTCATTACCCAAAGTCATTTTGGACCCATCAACAACATGAACTGTTATAAGGTTAATTGATCCCAGGTGCGGTGCCCTTGAAGCTACAAGAAATAAAACACTGTTCTGTGAGATGTGAAATCAAGGAAGTTGGATTTCATTAAGGATCTGTATCCTTTGCTTCCTAAATATCTATCTACATATCTGCTAAGATAGTTTTAACAGAAATGAGACAGATACATGTTCTGGTTAGTCTGGATGTATTTTTATGCTGACAGCCAGACAGTGTAACTATTCTGCCAGGGTTCCAACAACTTCAAAACAAATGCCCTGAAGGCAGAGTTCTGACAGTCTTTGGTCTATCTCATACTGGGTACATTAAATTGCACTTCCATAATAATTTCTAAACACTTGTAGTAATGTAGTTACTTCTAGCGAAGTAAAGTTTCAGATATTCTGCCCTTATACAAGTTTTGAATTTAGTGGAAGACATTAAGTTATTGGATGAAAAGGTGAGACTGGCAGGCAGAGCACACACCACATGTCTGTTCTTCAGAAATAAGGTTAAAATACAGAAGATGGAAAGTAGCCACCTTACTAGCATAAGGGTGGGATGCTGAATAGTGCCATTTGTTTTTAACAACTTTCCTAACAGTTGTTTATTTTGCATATACATAATTATAATGATTTGAAGTTTAAGAGAAAAAGAATAAACTTATAAATTATCCTTTCTAATATTCTTCACCTAAAACTAGCTTTGTATTGGTACCAAAACAGGGCACTCGTTAACTATGACATTATTGGAAATAGCTCTTATTTGACTGAGACTCAGAGTCTAACCTGGTTGTTTAACAAAAAACATTTCAAAATGAGACATTTGGAAAAAAAAATATAAAATTCCTGGATTGTACGGTTTGATCTTAATAGTAATCATGTACAGTTCTTGAATGAATAGGCTCTCTGCCTAAATTGTATTTGGCTATATAAAAAGGGCTAGAGGCCTAAAAAGGGGGGAAGTGATAAAACTAGTCATTCACCTATTTGCCTGACACTAATATATTACCAATTTGGAAGTGAGGTCAGAGTAAGGAAGATTAAAAGCTGCTCCTTCTGATAACCATGTTGTCACTCTTCTCCCCTAACAATTTCATTTTTCTCCTGTAACTTTCCTAATTAGTAATTTTTATGGAAGTAGTTCACACCCAAGGTAAAGGGGAGGTATCATCATCCTTAATCATAACTATGCTTCCCTAAGCCTACTGTAGTTACTGTAAAAATCACCAACAGGAAGAAGGTACTTATACTCTCAGCATTTAACTATCTTGGGCTGAGATTCTATAACCCAAGTGTCAAAAGTACTTGAGAAATCGAAGCACATTTGTTTAGGGTAATAAAATCCCCCCAAAGAAAAGAACTTAGTGAACATGGCTACAGCAGTGTATTTGTATTAAAATTAATAAAATTCCTCTCATTTTTAATGGCTACTAGCCATCAATTCAACAAACAGATGTTAAAAAATAAAAATAGCCATCCTAACTTCTACTCTCCACAGAAAGTGATACAATTCTTAGGCATTCTCTTAGATAGAATGTATTTACATACTCTGAGCTGAACAATGGTACTAATTTCTGCTATGTGTTACATATATCATATGACTGCAGTATTGAATGACAGAAAAAAGTAACTAAGGCAGTACCACAATAAGACTTTTAAAGTTACAAACTCTGAATTACCAGGTTTAGTTTGTGGTACTTCTGGCCCGACAGATATTTTGGGTTTGGAAGGAATGAGTGGTGTTTCTTTTGGAGCTGAAAGAAGAGGAAAAAATTTGTTATTGTATTCTTCAGGAGTAACGATCCAATGCCATATTTAGCCCACAGAAAATGCATGCCTCAAATGCCTGAAAAAAAGACAATAACAATTCCATGGCTTTCTGGAACCTGAAACAAAATTACTATCCAAAACTCAGAAAAGTCCTAGCATCACGCTGTTGGATAAGTTGAGTTAGTGACTAAAATTCTTGCTCTAAAAGAAAAATTAGAATATTGAGTTTTGTTTGAGTGGACAAATACAGGCTTCTGACCAGATATGAGCTGTAGACTATTTCTGTCTTCCTTCTAGGACAGAACTGAGACTCATCTGTATTAAGAAACATGCACATGTGCAAGCAGAATGAAGGATAGTAGGAGGATGATACACAAAATGTCACACCAGAGTGTGTTCTCTAGATTTTTCTCTGTTGAAAAATGAAAAAACACTTGCATCTTAGCTTGAAGGAAACTTATTTACCCATTGTTGCCCTTGAATACTCAGTGGTAGTAGAAGATTTTGTAAAAATTGGTTGTGGAGTTGTCTGATGGATTGCTGTTAAGGAGAAAATATGAAGAATCTTAGAATATTGAACTGTAATAGAAACAAAGTAACATTTGCACTTCACACTTCTGAATCTTTCAAAATGCCCCAAACTAAAGAGTAACAGAATATCATAAAAATCAACTGCTGATAGATGGTATCTTTCTATTAATTTAGACTATATATTCCTTCTATCACAAAAAATAGGAAGAGAGAGAGCTCCTCATAACTATTTTTAAGACTATTTTTATTTTATTATAGCACACAATGTCAGCTCCCAATTGTACAAGCAGATTGCAAAGGAGCTCCATTGCATTTTACGGATTTTAAAAAAAGAAAAGAAAAAAGTGCTCACAAAGAGCACCTCTGATTGCCAGGAAGTAATCAGAAAGAACTCAGTCCATCTTTTCCCTTGAAATTTGTCAACACCCACATTACTTTATTTTAGTTATCATGTGCTGTATGTAATGGAAAGAAGGAAAAAAATTTTTTATGCTATACTACAAATCCTACCATTATTTTCAGTTAAGTTTTGGCATATTTGGGATTAACTGACTTAAATGTAATGTGTTTTCAGCACAAAACCAGATAGGAATAATTGCATTAAAAAGCACAAACTCTGAGGCTAAGGGAAAGAGTGATTATACAAAGACACAAAATTAAAAGAATGACTCCTTTACCAGGTCTGGTGTGTGGCACTCTCTGTTTTTCAGATGGTTTTGGTTTTCTATGAGTGATCTGTTTTTCAGTTGGAGCTGAAATAAAAACAAACAGCACCCAGAATGGTAACTGAAAAACACATTGCTTTCAAAGCATACAAGGAATGTAAGTATGATCTGATTTTTAATAAGGCAAATTCTGTAAGAATAAAGGTGAAAATCAATCAGTTGGAATCCCTGAACAGAAAGGCAAACAAATTAAATGGCCACTGACATAAACACACTTCCCCAAATATGTACAGGCTTGTAGCCCTGGATGAAGCAGTGAAGAACACCATCATGAACTGCATAGAGTAAATAATGGGATGAAAATGTCAGGTGTGGATTAAATGGGGGTCAAAGAATCCAAGCAGTTTTGGGGAGCAGGAGTATTGCTTGAGCAACCTTTGTTAATGCTCAGTTATCTGTCTCCAGTTTCAGAGAAATATAATGATATAATGATATAATATAATGATGATGATATATAATATAATGAAATATAATGATATAATGAAATATAATGATACAATGAAATTATATCATTAATCAAGAATTAGTAGCCATTTAATATTCTTTAAATTATGTTGTGGCTTTTTGTTTGGTTTTGTTTGTTTTTCTTTTTGAGGAACAAGAAATTAAAAATGTTTTTTCAACAAGTTTCTGTTTTAAAATATATTCCCTCTATGCATTGATTCTTAGGTTAGTATTAATTTTGTATCACTTTACACAGCTTTATGAAGTTTGTGTGCCCTATCACAAACACAGCTGGGCACACAGCTGGGGCTACCTAGTGCAATATTCATATGTCAGAAATGGTTCTTCAGAGCTCTGTTCAACCTGACCCTGATTGTGTCCAGAAATGGGGCATCTACCACTTCTCCAGGCAATCTGCTCCAGTGTTTTGCCACCCTCATCATAAACTTTTCTTCCTTATATTTAGTCTGACTCTACATTATTTTTCTTTAAAACTGTTTACCACCTTCTTATCAGATGAGGCCCTGCTAAAAGGTTTGTCTCCATCTTTCTTACAGGCCCCAGTCAGATACTGGAAGGCTGCTCTAAGGTCTCCCCAGAGCCTTGTTCTCTTCTGGATGAGCAATCCCAACTCTCTCAGCCTTTCTTCATAGAACAGATGTTCCATCCCTCTGATTATTTTTGTGGCACTCCTCTGGACCCACTCTAACAGGTCCCTATCTTCTTTATACTGGGCACTTCAGAAAACGGACACAGTACTCCAGGTGAGGTCTCACCAGAGCAGAGTAGAAGGGAAGAGTGCTCTCCATCCACCTGCTGGCCATACATATTTTGATGTAGCCCAGGATACAAATGGCTTTCTGGGCCTTGAGAGTACCTTGCTAACGCATGTCCAGCTTTTCATTCACCAAACATACAAGTAAATAAAAAAAACATCTATGTATATGCTTTTAAACCACTTTTCCCAACACAGATAACCAGAACTTATCAGAAAAGATGGCTTTAATAACTAGTTGATTTGGAGGGTCACATAGCTGATCTCTTTTGATGTATGTTGTGCTATAGTTAACACTTTAACCTTTTCTTGCAATTTTCTTCTGTAAAACTATACCTTGAGGAGTGAAGCAGAAAAGTGTTTTAGGATGACAATATCCATACCTGAGATGCAGATATTACAGGAATCACTACCTGCTCTTTAGAAAAAAGTCTCCTACTGGAAAAAAAATGACATCTGAAGGGAATTACATAATCCCAACTGGAAAGACCAAAATACAAGGAAAAGCACCTTCAAAAGTAAATGAGGTCATGCATTATTAACTCTAACAAAACAAAAGGGCAGTCATGTATCTACAAGCAGAGCAAGACTTCATTATTAGTTTTCAATATCATATAATCTCTATCTAAGAATGTTTCTCTAAAAAAACCCGAAAATAGAGCAATTATTTAAGAAATACACTATTACCCAATGTTGCCTTTGTTCTTTCAGGAATATGAGGAATCTCAGTAGTATGTGGTTCATGATAGGTTGGAATGATTTCTGTTGGAAAAGATGTCAATAAATGCTCAGAATATTGAAGAGATTCTTCCCTTCTCTCCAGTCCCCTTAAAGAAAACCTTCAGCATTGTACCATATAAATCAGGAAAGGGATATTTTAGAACAGGAATAGGAATTTACTCTCAGGGATTCATGGTTACAAAGAGTTCACTTTTTATCTTAACATCTAATATTTAAAACCAAACAGCAATAACCCTTCAGAGAAATCACTGATTATCTTATACAGCTCAGCCAGATGATGATGATGAGTCTCCTAATCAAAATACAACTGAAGGGAATCCTCAGATTAATCTGAATGAATATGTGTGTATAAAGGAAAAGTATTGTAAGAGATTGAAGAGGCGTCTCTTGTAAGATCTTCCAAAACATAGTGGAAACAACTTAAGTGTGTCACTCAGATACAAGCTGTGAATAAAACTTTTTATCATTGATTTAAACATACAGGTCACTACTATTTATTCTTCTTGTATTATCTACATAATACAAAAAAGAAATTGTCAACTGTTGTTGTTTCCACCAGTTGTATGACTTAACTGCAGCACTGCAGGGGTTTCTTAGGCTAGAATGATACCCAGGTAACAGCAAATGAACTTTTTTACAGCTCCCCCCACCTGCCCACCCTGAAAGCAGCTGCTTAATTATCAACCAGAGCTTGACAAAAGACCAGAAAATTTACCAGACTTGATGTGTGGAGCATCTGGAGCTACTTTAGGTTTAAAGGGAGTACGTTGAGATTCTTTAGTAGCTGAAAGAGAAGACCTGATATAAGGATTTATAATCTTCAGAAATCAGACAGGGCTATTACACAGGCACTGCATGCCTCATGCTTGCAAATAAAAACAAGATCCTTGCATGAGAGACTGAAAAATTGAGTGTCAGATACATACAGGAATTCAAGGAGAAAAGAAAATCGTGAATGAAAACACAGGTGGAAAATTGATCAAGCAAGCCAAATCCAAAGTCAAGCAACAAAAAAGAAAGAACACAGACAACTAGAGTGGAGATTTTTCCATCTGTATTTCAGAGCTCATGGATGCAATACCCGTGGCTTGCTTATGTCCTAGAAGTGTCAAACAAATTACAATGTATGTGACAGTGAAAGAAATTTTCTGTGAAGGCAAAAAAATCAGCTAGGAATTTCTCAGTACCTAGAACAGAGTAGAATGAAGTTCAACGAGTAGAAAAAAACAACAATCCAAATCACAAACAGATTACATGAAAAACAGACTAATGACATATAAGCTTTGGTCCAAGAATCGGCAGAGAAAAAATAATAACGACCAGCCCAAGATAACATCTTTACCTGTTGCTGTCTTTGGTTGTTCAACTGCAAATGTAGTAGGTGCCAAGACTTCATAAAAACAAGAATGTACATGTAATTAGCAATAAGTGCAGGCAAAAGGGAAAAAAATACTCCCTTTTACTTGACTGATGTATTTTCTAGTTGGAACACATCCTTAATTTTGAAAAAAAAGATAATTTTGTTGCTGGGGTTGGGTAACGTACACTCAATCAAAAGGAGGGTTCAATAATGCTTTCAAAGCCACCAGAAGCTAGAGGTTTGGCAGTTCACTAGTATGTAATTCCCTATTAAGTATATTTTTAAGGGTCAAATTTCATTACCAGAGTACACAAACATGAGTGGTTTGAGTTAGACATTTTCAGAGTCATACACAAAGGCCTTCAAACGTGTTTTTCTCTAACCATCTTTTGATGGGCACAGAAGAGATGCAATTCCAAGAACATTCTTATAATATTTGTTTGTCTACCCAGCTATGTAGATTACTCATCAGTGACAGCTATCATGTGGCTGAAAAGCATATAGGGCTCATCAAAACTCACCCATTAAAACTACAAATCAGCACTATCTTCCTTTTATCACGTAATGAACATTAGAAACTCTGTTTGTAATATTAAGTAGCAATGATTAAACCAGCAATGAGATATTAATCATACACTTTATAGAGGAAAGACAACCCCAAAGAAACCCTGAATATTCAAACACAGCAAATCAGCAATGCATTTACCAGGTTTTGTGGGGGATACATCTGGACTTGGTGATGCTCTGGGCTTGGAAGGGACTCGTCGACTTTCTTTTGGACCTGTGAAGATGATCAAAGTTTTGAATACGTTTGAGGGGGTTGATGATTCAACATAAGTTTTTTGATTTTCCTGACAGGAGATTAATTTTCTGCCAAGAATTTTTTAAGGAAGTATTTCTTCCATTTGAAAATAATCACAGAGGTTTCCTGTCAATGCAATTAATGTTACATCAGTGCAGAGTCTAAAGACAAGGGGATTGTTACAGTGCAATGATGGATTAACTCTTTTCTCTGATCTATCAAATAGAGATTTCTACAGAGTAAAGTGCTGTAGTTCTAACAAGTTCCACTATTTGTGCTTCTTAAATGTTTCATATTTGCAAAATCTTCTGCGTAATTTAAATCAGCTTTCCATTATATAAAAATAATCTGCAGTGGAGCAGCCAAAGCAGAAGAAAAACAGAAATTTACCACTAATTTTGAAATGGACAGAACTATTTCCAAAGTTTTTGGAACTGTATAGTGCTTTAATCTGACAATTGTCAACGAGTAAAGACAAAATACAAATATCTCTGTCTCAAACTATGGAAATGAAAGCACAAATTTTTCCTATGTTCAAAAGCCCAAGATGAGTTTTAACACCCACATTCCTCCTATTATATATAATAATAATATATAATATTAATATTATATATAATTACATATAAGTTACTGACATGAATAAATATCTAGCTGATTATCTTATTCCATGACAGCTATATAACAAATTTGATTACACAGCCTATACAATAAGTATCCATGTTCCCTCAGAAAACTCACCAGTTTTGACAATTTTCAAATTCATAAAGCATTCATGTACTAAAGGGCAAAATACTGATAAGCTTACTTGCTCTAGTTGGAGGAACACGTGGACTGGGTGATGTTTTAGGTTTGGAAGGTCCATGACGTGTTTCTTTAGGAGCTGAAACAAAGAAACTGGGTTACATCATACCAAAACTTCCCAAGGTATCAGTGTCCACTACCACTCATAACAGTCAACAAAACAAGAGCAGTGATTTGAACAGAAAATATTTTATGGAAGTGATGAAAAAGGAAAATTTGTGGTTTTTTTGAACAAAATCAGGCTAAACAGAAAAGAAATAATCTTCTAATCACCAAGTAATTATGTGAAGGAATTGCCTGTTTTATTTAAGAAGAGGACTTAAAAAAAAAAACCAAGAAGGAAACAAAACAAGTAGTTTCAAATACAAAGACACCGCTGCTCTGTAATGGAGATTGTATTGGAATGCTTTGCATTACTAGATTCAAATGATAAAAATATCTCAGTCAAATGCATCTGACTCAAGGAATCATATGACCCAAAGATCACTGAAGTGATTCTGCTCTGACAGTGGAATTGAGGTTTGAATAACACAGAACTATTTTTCAGACTTTTGTGAAGGAATGAGTTGCATCTAGTAAAACTGGAGGGGAAGAGAAAGAAAACTGGCAGCATGCAGATCTGCTCACCCAAACCACATGACTAACCAGAACAGAGCCACCTCAGTAATATGACTGAGAACATGTCAGGATCCTCTTCTGACCTGCCCTCTTCCTCTTATCATTAAATACCAAAGGAAATTGCACTATGTTATATGAGTAACAACCTGAAAGGCACAAAGGTCCTCCTCAACTGTTTTGTAGAAAGTAAGAAAAGAGAGAGAATCTGGACTGTTAAATTATTAAAGCACATACAAAGAAAGATCAGACATTTTTGCAGGTTTACTCTGATTTCTATCAAAGAAGAAAGACAACATGACTATTCAAGTAAGAAAGTATAATTACCTTCTGTTGCCCTTGGTTTCTCAGTTCTAAATGTAAATGGTTCCAGAACTGCATTAGTGTGATAAAAAAAGAAAAACATGTATTAATGAGAAGAATCAAAACTTTACAAACACCATCCCCACAGTGATCAGACCACCCTCATGACAGCCAATGATATGGTCACTTCTCCTTGAAACTTTTGTAATAAGCCACAAAAAAGTGGTGGGTGGTTTTTCACCTTCTGCTTTGTACACTTTCCTGACTTAGTTCAAGGTTTTGCTTCAAACAATAGGTGTAGACTGGTGGAATAAGGAACATTGTATGTCATCTTTCTGCCCATTTCTTCTGCAGCACTATATAATTAATGCTGGATATACCTTGGATACCCATACTGGGTCTGTCTGAAATGGAGTTTATTTTATTCATAGCAGTATGGTGATCAAAACAGTGTTGATAACACAACATAGTTTTAGTTATTGGTAACAGTACATTTTACAGCATCCAGGACTTCGGTTTTCACTCTGCCCTAGGCAGGGAGGCTAGGGGTGGGCAAGATGCTAGGATGGGATGCAGCTGGGACTGCTGAATCAAATAAACCAAAGGATATTCCACCTCATATAATGTTGTGTTTAGCAACAAAATTGGGATGTAATCTTTCCAAAGTATCTACTGCTCCTAGACTGACATTGGTCTGCTAGTGGGATGCAGTGAGTGGTTGCCTTTGTCAACACTTGCTGTTTATCCCTCTTTTTATCCCTCACTTTTAAACTGTCTTCATCTTGAACTATGATTTTTTTCTCGCTCTTTTTCTCTCCTGCTTCTCTCCCCCAACACACTGCAGGGTGAAGTGATAAAGTGGGTAGTGGGTAATCAGTTGCTGGACAAGATCAACCCACCACAAGTACCTTGTGAAAATTGCTAGTGTGAGCTGTACAACTTTTCTTCCTCCATCCTTAATTAACCCAGGGTTGTATATAGATCTATACCAAGCTGTGTAAACATCCTCATGGGAAGTATTATACATTGTTAAATATCTGAACATAATGCAACATGTGCAAAAGTAAACTGAAAAGCATAAAGGAAAAGCATAAAAGACCTATTTTCACTGACAACTGCAGTATTGCTGTAACCTGAAATATAAAGAAATATGAAGAAGAAATGAAGATAGAGATTTTAAGCTTACAAGGTTGCTTATAAATTCCACATATCATGATGTGAGATAATGGACTTTATTACTTTAAGGAATGCTCCAACATATACACCCAAGGGATACATAGAAATCTGAAGCTCAACTGTTCACAATAAAATTCATACAATCCACATAACAGTATGATAACTAAACAATCTATTTACCAGGTTTGGTTTGTGGCACTTCTGAGCTTGGTGATGTTCTAGGCTTGGAGGGAAGGCGATGTATGTCTTTTGGAACTGAAATTTACAAAAATAAAATGTAACTATGAAAATCTTTCAAAAACTGAGGCTGACAGAAGAAATAATAACAAAAAAAGAACACATGCCTTTGGGACCCTCTGGAAACACAAAAAGCTTGTATCACTAATTGGGAAGTATCAATGTCTGATACACAAAGAAATGGCACTCATGGAGAACTTCTGTAAAGTGCATTTAAAATGGAAAGCCAGTATGGATGGACTACTAGAAATGATGAACCAACACATGACAGAATCTGAGGTAATAGAGAAACGTAGTTAAAGGAAGGTAGATTGTGGTGCTTCCACCCACTTTACAGAATGAATTTGTATGAGAAAAAACAAACAAGTTTGTTATGAATTGTTAGCGTAAAATCACTAAGAAAATTCCAGAAGGACAAAATTAAATACTAAAAAATTACGATAGTGTAATACCATGAAAATGTACTTGTGATGCTCAGTGTATACTGAGAAAAAAACCTAAATGTGATGGTCCCTGTAATAAAACAGTTACTTATTGTTGGCTTTTGTTTATCAGTTATGTTACAGATTCCAGAACTATATCAAAGACAAAACATAAAAGCTATTATGAAAACTGAAGATAATAAGTCCATTTACAATTATTATGACTTCTCTAGTAACTGCATTTTGAATTATATACTACATGTACTGATTCATAGAAGAACTGTTATATTAATGAAGTCTCTGAGAAAGAACCACAAGCTGAAATATAATGTGAGCTTAGTTCTCCTATGGGCTTCAAAGAGGTATCTAAATAACATCAGTCTCTTATTCAGAAAATATTTTGGGGGGTTTTTACGTACAAAACCAACTCCCCTTAGTGTTGTATTTCAAATACAAATTGCATACACAACTGGAATCAGACATTACTTGCCTGGTTTCTGGATACTTTATAATTAAAGAGCATTATGGTGTATTGCATTGCATGATCACATAATTCAGCACTAGACTAACATGGATCAAAAATAAAACAGGGCGTTTAAGGGGTGTAAAGACATGAAGTTGTTGCTATTTTCTTGCATTTCTCACATTAGAAACAGAGGCAAAATATCCCTCTCTGTGTCAATTCTTCTGTATGGATGACAACAAACCCACGCTGTGGATCTTTCAAGACAATTACAAGATAAGTGGATGATGCCGTAATAAAATTTCTATATGTTGCCATATCCCTAAGTACTATGCCTACATGACTCTTAATTCCAGGGATGATTACTCGACCACTGCCCTGGGCAGCCTGTTCCAATGCCTGGTAACCCTTTAAGCGAAGAAATTATTCCGAACATCCAATCTATACCTCCTCTGGTGCAACTTGAGCCCATCATCTCTTGTCCTACTGCTCATAACTTCATGAACAGATCTCCCCCGCCTCTTTACAACCTCCTTTAAGGTAGCTGTAGAGACCGATAGGGTCTCCCATCCCTCCTCTTCTCGAGGCTTAACAACCCCAGCTTCTGCATCTACTCCTCATAAGACATATTCTTTAAACCTTTCATCAGCTTTGTTGCCCTTCTTTGGACACATTCAAGTAGCTCAATGTCCTTTCTGTAGTGAAGGCCCCAAAACAGCACACAGAACTTGATGTGTGGCCTTTCGCTGGTCCTGTTGGCCACACTATTCCTTATACAGGCCAGGATGCCATTGGTCCTCTTGGCCACCTGGGCACACTGCTGGCTCAAGTTCAGTCAGATGTCAATCGAGACACTTGGGTACCTCCCTGCTAGGCATCTCTCCAGGCACTTCTACCTAGGCCTGTATCACTGCTATGGGTTGTTGTGGCTTCTGTTTCACAGAGGTAAAAGCAGAGCTTATGAGAAGTTGCATTTTGAGTTGTAGTTAAGAAAAAATGTTTTACAGACAGTTGTCAAAGTTAAAAAATTATGAGAGAACAAGAATTTTTACTGTTTTCCACATGAGGAAATAACATTTAATAGGTAACATTTGCTTTCAAAAACATCGCTCCATGTCTACTGTTTAAAGATCTTCAGTAAAGTGATTATAATTAAATTTTTCACATCTACCGGAAGATAGCACATGTTGATATCTGATTCCCTTGTAATTTTCTGTTGATATTATCAATAGGATAACAGGAAAAAGAAAAAAATTTTTCTGCCTACTACTGAATTCAACTGCACTCATGGTTAACGAAATAGTATAAAAATCCAGTATTTTGACATACAGCATAAATTATCATTATTGGTAATAAATATTAATGTTTATATACAATTTGGGTAATTTACTCATTCATGGAGAAATAATAATGTCATTAAATAAAATAATTGTGACTTAAAAGGGAAATGTATCCTCACAATTCAAAGCAATGTGGCAAAGAATTCAACTACCTAAGTAGCCATAGCGCGTACTTTAATTGCTAGGTATCTGCTTTAGCTACCACTGTAATCTGAGTTTAACAACAATATTCTCATCCTATTACCATGAAGTAGCAGAAATTTTTTCTTTTGCATGTTTAAAAATAATTTAATGAATTTTACAAATCCTGAAAAGTGCAAATAAATCACTGAACACAGAGCAGAACAGAACACCTTTAGGTTTCATATAGCTCAAATAACTAAACAGCTGCTCAAAAGTACATTTTCAATCAAAAATAAACTGTATTATAAATAATCACACAAAGCAGTTTACCATCTTTGGCCTGGGGAACATGAGGTTTGGGTGATGTTTTAGGTTTAGAAGGAATACGTTTTGGCTCCTTGGGAGCTGGAAGAGAAAATGTGGGTACTAAGTTGGTTGAATTGCACAGCAATTAGTGTCTGATATGAAGCTGAACACACAAAGAGAGAAACCTCACACCTGCAACAGAGAAAAAAAATGTCATTATTGGAAGAAAGAAAGTCAGGCAATAATATTATCTGTGTGTATACAATATAAGCATGAGAGTAGAATTTTAGTAATTTTTGAAGGTGAGGTTTTATGGTTTTTTAGGTAAAAAGCTTGGACAAGTACATACAAGCATAATTATGAGAAAGGTGATTCAGAGTTGCCACTATAATTTTCTAAAAAAAAGAAGAGACATTCCAGCTGTGAAGAGAGCCATATGACCGACTGTCATGAGTGCCAAACAAGAGAACTAGCTAGAAGGAAAATGATGTTTAATGAAACAGTCCTAAGGCATAAGGTGACTAACTTCATTGTTGCTTTCTGTGATGAAAAAGACTAGCACATCTTGTCAAGGAAATACCATTACCTATCGTTGACCTTGGTGGTTCAGTTCTAAGTGTAATAGGTTCCAAGACTGCAACAAAAACAGTGTGACAAGGTAAGTATGGGATGTACTTCAAAAAACTTAAAATTACTGCACTGGTAAGTATACAAGCAGGTGCTAATACTACTCTACAGTATTTCAGATCTCCAAATTATCATTTACTTTTTAAATCTAGGGACGATTAAACTTCCTAATAATACAGGTTCAATAAGAAAAATGTAGTTGCACAAACCTGAAGGTAACAGAATAAAAAATGTATTAAAGGAAATCAGTAAATCCTAGAAAAAGCAAAGGAAAAGATCACTCATTTTAACTCAGACAGAGCAAAGTATTCTTGATTGACAGTAGTGTCAGGTATCCCCAAAGTGAAGTAAGTTTTGTATTACTTGAAAGTGGCATGCTGATCATGACAAAGCTTACTATATCCTACTAGAACTTGGATCACAAATCTGATGAATCATGTCCTTTTCCTACTCATAAATTATGTCAAATCGGAAAACAAAACAAAATAAAAAAACCCTAAATCCTAATCCTAAATTATGAAATTGCAGAATCCATAAAAATTTCCTGGCAGAACAGAATATATGTTAAAATAATATTCATTAATAAATTCTCCATCTCTCAAGGTGGTAACATCTTAAGTAACATACAACACAGAGACATATACACTTAAATATAGGAACTTTTCTATAACCTATACTTACTCATATCCCAAGCTCTCTTATACAACTACCTACTTTTAAAACACTATAAATCTCTCTTTGCTACTGGTGCTTTTGATTTTTTCACATCAATACGTATTTCTCACAATTCTATTAACACTCAAAGTATGTAGCCTAGTATTAATATTGCTGCAGATGAGAAGAAAAAGCCAAAACAACCATCATTAACTTCTTTCTGTTAACAACAGCCTGATACTATATAGAAAACTTAAAGTAGTTATTTATATTTCCAGTGTGCTCACTACATATATTTGGCTTGCAATGCCTTTGCCATTATTCAAGTTCATCAGTTACCTTCAGCATTCAAATTCAAAATCTTTTCCTATAAAACACTAATTTCTGTTTTCAAGTTGCCTCTGAAAAATTAATGAGTTCTTAAAAAGAAAAAAGCTTTCAGATATTCAGAATAAGATTAAATTAATTGTCTGCAAATTGTTTTCTGAAGAAAATAGCTTTCTACTTGTTTAAGTATTACCCCAAAATCATGAATGGCTTCCTTTTCGTTTCAACCAAGAAATAAAATTGTTTTTTCCTTTTTTACTTTCTGCACTAATAGCCTCAAAATATGCTATTTCAAAATAAGTGCCTTATCAGACTTTTTAGCTTGAGATTTTTTGTTTTTACCAGATGATGGGAGTTTCAAATGTGTGGACTGTGATTTTGGATACCAGAAAAAAAATTTGTTTATAAAACCAGCATTTAAACAGAAAGAAAATTGTGTCCCATACAAGAATCATAGTCACATTCAACAATGAAGAAATGAAGTCCAGGAAATTACTTTCAGTTTCTACCAGTGAATAAGCAGAAAAATGGTGCTATGGGTTTAATGGATGATATACTGGATATGAATAAACCAAGCAGACAGAGACTTTGAAGAACTGGATAATCAATGAGCTGGATGTTCTTCAGCAAAATTAGCTTCTGAGAATTTAGCCAAAAGCTGAAGAGAGCTAAGAAATGATGCTAAGAAACCTTGTTATCTAATGTTGACCTTGGCAAACCAAGGTCATTAGAAGAGTTTTGAGAGTACTTTATGAAGGAGAACTTACTACAATTAGAAGCGGTGAATCTAAGTGATTTCTGGCTAATTAATCAAAATAAATTGATTCGATTTAATCAAATAAATAATGTAAGCACAGACTTAAAGCTATCCTCATTCTGTAAAGTAGTATATAAGTAGCTTACTTCACCTAGGTTTTAAAAAGCAAACCTACACCTCTGAGAAAATCTTTAAAGTGCTTCCCAGAATACAATCTGCAGTGGAAATGCAAACAGTGACTCAAACATCCTTTGAATTAGATACAACATGTCAAGGCTGACTGCAAAGGAGATTTTTGTTCTTAGTCTATATTAAAGATATATTGATTAAACACATCACTAAATATATAGTCCCATATAAAAAAAAAAAAAAAAGGTAACCATTATGTATTATTTTGTATAAACTTTCTCCACGCTAAAATTAGAATTGTACACAAGTTTCTTTGGACAATTCGAAAAGGATGGATGCAATATTTTCCATAATTTTGAGAAATTGTCAAGTAATGCTCTGTTATGAGCAGCAAAGGAATACTCCTGGGACAAATAATCTTCACCAGTTTGTAGTTTTAAATCTGATTTTTAGATTAAGTATATTATTTTTGTATTCCACAAAATCATTATCACAATAATACTTATTCTTTCTTCTGTAACTGAAGCCTCTAATAAGTTACTTTTGAAGTGATATGCTACCCTTTATAAGATAATATCTCCATGCTAGAAATATGGAGAAATAATAAAGCACCAAGACTGTTTTTACGTGTTGGGTTTGGACTACATATGAATAAGCAAAAAGCCTAATGGAAACAAAGAAAAGAAGAATGATCAAAGATGAGCCATAATCTTTACCCTTTGTAGTCTTTGGATGTTCGTACGTGTACGTGTAGGGAATCATAGTGGTGACTGACACCGAAATAGCTGCTGCTGCTGGAATAAAAAGAATTTTCTTGAGAGAAATACAGGTGCATCTATATCTATTTCTCAGCTTCTGGTATGGCTTAGCAGCTCTTGCTTCTCAGTTAAAGTCTGTCTCCTCCCCCAGTGGTCAAATGAAAACACTAAGTAATACATTTACTGAATATTCTTAAGCAACACCAACCCTGTAAGGCTTTTGCTGCTCTTTGAAAATAAACTGTGGCAGAGGAGCTTTCTAAGTCTTCTTCCTGTTTTCCTTATAGGTTTGTTGGTTTCTGTTTGCTTTGTGTTTGTTTGTTTGGTTTTGATTGGTTGGGTTTTTTCTTTTATGGTTGTAGGCCACTGAAAAGACAATTTCAGAGAAACCTTGTTTCTTTGGTAAATCTATTAAGATTCCTGAGTTTCTTCCACAGTGATACAAAGATTAGATGTGAAAGATTTTAGGTGTAAATAACTGCAATGTCACAGAAAGTAATCCTAAAGATCCTAGTAGTTTATCTAGCGCTACAGCCTATTCAATAATCAAGAAAAAAAGCTTCTATATCTACTCATGGACTCTGAAAATATAAAGAACTTTGAAAACAAACTTGGTAGAATCATTTAGTATTAGCATAACTTTACAATTGGAATTCATTTTCATTCCTAAATACGTTTAAAATCATTAAGTAATCTATGTACTTATCCAAACCTTCAAACTTTACATTACTTGCTTACTCTGGTTATACTCTTCTCAGCCTATGTTTATTACCTATACACTGTAGTGCTGTCTCTCTTTTAATCATGATAGAGATTCCAATTGGAAAAGAAAAAATTATTGATGAATATTGTAAAATGTACCTCAAACTTTATTTTTAGATACACTAACAAATTGTAATGTTGAAATCCACAAACATTTTAAGACTCACAGGTACATTCATTTTAAGGAAGTTTCCTTAAAACCAAGACCTACAACTTTGAAAACTCTGACAGCATAGATACAAAATTACTTACTTAATTTATAAGTCTCTATTTCCTCATGGTTTATGATGTAGGGACTGTGTTTAAGTTTAAAAAGACTGAATAGATGAGCTGTCATATTTCATTCAGAATTTTAAATCTTCCCTCATTTACTTGCTTGCATTTTTTTATAGTTAATGATTGATATATTTTGTTCTAACGCTATTTCTAAGAAAGCAAATGACTCCAAAATGTCTTCAGAACAAATAATGTGGGCAATTCAGTAAACTTAGTGCCCAAAGAAGTTGTTCTTACTTATTTAACAACTAGAGACTATATTTTTACACCTGGCAGCATCGAGTATTGTGTAAGGTATCCGTGCCTCAGCACCACAGAACTAACAAGAAGAATCACAGCTTCACAAAATTACCTTGCTTGGTAAAGACCCTCAAGATCATCAAGTCCAACTATAACCTAACACTGACAAGACCTTAACAAAGTTATATCCCTAAGTACTATATCTATACAACTCTTAAATACCTCCAGGCAGCCTGTTCCAATGCCTGATAGCCCTTTAAGTGAAGAAATTCTTCTGAGCATCCAACCTAAACCTCCTTTGGTGCAGCTTGAGGCCATTACCTCTTGTCCTACCACTTGTAACTTCACTGAACAGACCTATCCCCATCTCTTTAAAACCTCCTTGAAGTTAGGTACTTGGCACATTCTTCCAGAACTAATGTAGGGCTAAATATTAATCACATGATATTCTACTGATGAATCTTAAATCACTCAGATCTGGTTTTTTGTTTTTAATGTCTTTGTTTTTTCCACCATAAAATTCAGCATTGCCATCCTCCTCCCAGTCATAAAGAGATTCTGTAACTCTCTGTTAATGGTTTCTTTTAAACAGTTCAAAAAAGTTCATTAAGAGATATACAATTAGCATTTGATCTAGACTTTTCTAGATAAAAATGAAAGGTATAACAGGGAGATGGATTACTCAAAATGATGATGAGAGGAAAATAATATTGGTAGGAAATAAAATGACTTGCATTTCCTCCTATCATGCTGAAAGCAGAACTTCTAAATAAAACTTGCAGACAAAATAATAGGACTTTGACACAGAAATTACTCTTGATATTACTGAAAAATTTGTCAGATTATTGAGTTTTATGCATTGAGCAGCCAGTTAGCCTGAGACCCTGAAGGGCAGGAAGTATTAAGACATGCACCAAGTTATCAAGCAGAGTTTTCACAGGCTGAGAAGGGATGGTTCTCTGGTATGACTGCACTTCATAAGATGCATGTTTAGAAGGCCTTCCAGGATGCCCCCATAGTCCTGGTAACCATGAGAAAATTGCAGAAGGACCAACTGCAAGGATGCACCAACCTATCTGATGCTATGCAGTCTTATCTTCAGTACTGTATTGAGAATACAGAAATTTAAAAACAGTAGGCAGTTGAGATCCTCCTCTAGAACAGGTAAGATCTGCTTATTTGTTGTTAAAACATTCTGCAGTTCTCTTGCAAAAGTCTTGTATCACAAATGTAGAAATATAAAGAAACGTCTAAAGAATGAGCATTTCATACAAGAGGCACAAGAGAGCCAATTTATTACACATCTACAGGGATTCAATGGGGGTTCATTATAAAGAGATATTTTTGCACTTCTCTGAAAAGAAAATGGTACAGTGGAGTTGGCTTTTCCTGTCCTGAAAAATGGAGAATTTAGTATGTTTAGTTAGATTAATGCTAACAATAGTACAGGTGAGTACAATGGCTGGGTATGATCACGTTGGCAACAAGAACTTTTCGTGCAATCAAGAGTTTTAATTAGCCAAATATCAAGAAAAAGAATAAAGCTGCAAACTTTCACTAGATTATACAGCTTGTTGGTTGGAAAACCTGAAAACTGTTTATTTATTTGTTTTGTTTTTAATGAAGTTTTTTGCTCCACTGCAAAAAGACAAATATTTTTATGAGAAATAGCACAGGAGTCTTATTAATTATGAGAGCCAAAATCAGCTTTCAGGAATTATGTTTGACCCAAAGTGGAACCTTAGTAGGCCAGTGATCAAGTGTGAATTTTGCATTTTGATCCACTGTTAAGGAAAAGTGACAATCACTGTCATGACACAAGTTTCTAATCTAAGCTGAACTCTCAAGTGACACGGAAATACAGAAGGATCCTCTTATGACCATTTTTCCACCTACCCAAAAGGCAAGTTAATCCCCATGCACTGGAAATTTTATGCCTCAAACAGCAATTTCTGAACATGAATATAATCATTTGTACTATCAGAACAAATGCCACATTCACAAATACCTTCTTACAGGAAGATCATTATGAATTCAACTATTTAAATAAGTTTAATTATGATTAAAGTGTGCTTCTTAGGATTCTATCTGATTGTCCAGTGAAACCACTAACAGGTAAAGGACAAACAAGAGGCCTGCATGCAAATCCAGAATCATGCCATCTTCTTTGTAGCTATATAGAAATTTGTCACATAACCTTCAGTGTGAAACCAGAAATACAGTGTTGGTCTTGACAGTCCAATTTTATGCCACAGTTTTCAAAAAAGTCAGGTTTTCTTTGCCTTTTCCAAAAAAACCCATGCAGAATTAAGATCTATATTCTGTATGCTGTAGGCATCTACAGCAGAGACAAATGTAAATATTCTAGTAATACTGGATTTCCTACACTAAAAATGTTGTGGGAGCTGTAATCACCACAAAATACTAATTATGAACACTATTTTGAGACAGCTACAAATCATAAGTGCTATTTAGTTAATGAGTTTCACATAACATTGTTTGGTCTGAAGAGAGTAATTCTTTTTATAAGAAAGAAAATAATTCACAGAAAATCAGGAAAGAATTTAATAATATTTCCTGATCTCTTGAAGGATTATGTAATATATTCTTATAATATAAACTTAAGCAATTTTAAACCTTTCTAACTTAATTATAAACCTTAAGAAACTAGTATTCTTTTTGTAATTGCATTCACTTATTCTTCAGGTTCAGAAAACATGAGGTGCCTTTTATTCTTTGACATACATCAGAGATCAAGATCAACCCAGATATAAGGGTTCAGTTTCATTTGCCATCATAAAATATGCCTTTACAAAATTCCAGAGCAGAATATCACTCTTATTTCCACAGATGCAGTTAAGTCTACATATGCATTGAACATCATTGTATAAGGAAAATCCTTACCTATGGTTCTAGGTAAGATTTTACAAACATCAGTAAAGAAAGAGAACTTGCATTGTCTGGACCCTGTGCTGAACTATGTTGGAAAACCTGTTATTTTGAAATTAAAAGCAGGAAAACAAGTTGTTTCAATGCAACACCATGTAACTTGGTGATTTAGGCTATAAAAGTTAAGTTTTCTTGATTTGCTTCAAATTATTTTGTGCAATATAAAATAATATTCCTCAAAGAATACAGCTCCCCTCAGTACCCCTCCTTCATATGATTAAGTGCCGAGCCTCCCACAGAATAAATTTAACTGAATGTACACTACTTCAGTGATACATTATAACAAAAGTTTGCTATGGAAGTTACCAGGTTTAGTGCGTGGCTTTTTGGTTCTGGCAGGTGGTCTAGGTTTAGATGTAGAAGGTGTGAGTTTTGCTTCTTTTTTAGGAGCTGAAAGAAATATACTAGATTATAAGGTTATACTTTCCACAGTATCACACAAAAATCACATTCTTCAAGCCTCAAATGAAGCAATGAATGTCTACTGGGAACAAAAACAAAAAGCAAAACCAGATTTCCTATGAAGACTTCTCAAAAGTCTTCTAAGACCTTGCCCCAGAAAAAATCCCTGCTTGTTTTTCATGGTGAAACTGAGTAATTAAATTTAAAATATGTAATTGTAGTTTACAACCACATTAGAAATGTTCCTCTAATTAAGTTATCAAATTAATTTCTGCAAGATACCTAGAAGGTAAAATAAAAATACTATTCATCCTTTCAGACTCCAAGTGAATTTTAACCCAATAAAGGACATATGTAGGAAAAATTATGAAAAGCTATGGTTGGTTTTCAACCCTGTAGAGAAATTACAACTAGAAAGCTGAAAAAGCAATGACTCAACAATAAAAAAGGAATTGCTTCGTAACTGTAGTTATTCAATGCTATTAATAAAATAGATGTAAAGTCATCTGAAAATTAAGAGCAACCAGTCCTAGAATTTTTTTTTCCCCAAACATGCATGGGCTGCAACTGTAAATAACTAATTATGACTCCTAATCTGACATCTAATAATGCTTCACTGAGAGTTCTAGAAATAATATCCAAAATTTGGATGAAAAGTGCCCTGCACTTGATCTTTGAATTTTATTTCTTATGGGGTTTGGATGATTTTCTGAGGATAAAGTGTGTTCATGTAGGAAAACTCCCCCAAAATGGAAGATAATTCTGATCCCCCAAATTTTACTGTACTATAGAACTAGTCAACCTGTATGAAAAAAACCTCATTTCTTTTTCTCTTAAGTTTAGAAAATTGAATTTCTGAATGCTGGTTTCCTAATTGTTTTCCTGTCTCAGAGAAATTAATTCTAGTAAAAGCTATGAGACAAAGCACCAAAGTACAACTGTGGCTTGGACTGCAAAGAAGAGTGATCAATATCTACAGAAACACGTATTACCTAGAGTTGCTTTTGGTTGTTCAAAGGTCTGAGAAGTTTTATGCTCCAAATGTGGTGGTTTATGGGCTAGAAAAGAAAAATTCCAGTGTAATTGAACTGATTGGCAGGTATATCAGCAGTAGGCCAAAAGTGTTATAATTCAGATAGTTCAGTGAGTTTGTTCTTAATTAGCCTAGACATGCATGCAACTAATTCCTACTCTCACGCATAACAACCTAGACTACTTCTAGCTTTTTTTCCTATGAAACTTCATACTGTACGCTCATGGATATGTTTGAGAGTCTATTTCTAAGGCCCTTCCCCATATTTATGTTCTCAGGACATTTTTAATCCATTGTTTGATTCAATAAACAAATACGGTTTTGGTTTTTTGTTTTTTTTTAATCTTATGAGAGAATAACGAGAAAGAACAGAAGAGGACTTAAGCCTTTTGACTGAAAAATTACTGCAGGCCACAAATATCAGAGAATTATTTATACCAAAAAAAGAAACTTCTAAATGCCAAAATCTTGCTGAACATCTTAAATCAGACACATAAGACATCAAAGGCAATTTCTGCTTTTTACTGACCTATCTGTAAGATATGAGAACAGAAATATTTTAGACCTTTATTAATGAACATCATAATATTTATTGCTCCAGTACCTGAATCACTAAAGGAGGCAAAGTCATCTCCCTTAGTCCCAAATCAGGAAATGGGGAGTACAGAGACCTATTATTTTTGATTTAAAAAAAAAAAAAGCAAACACTACACAGTGTTCCCATAGTTAAAAAATGAGTCACGCATGTATATGGAAGTTTCGCCTTCTATTTTGAGGAAATTCTCTTTTTTCCACTAAAATGGCATTCCCTTGAGCTCCCTGCAAGACTTATTTATCACATCAGTAGTACTTTACTTTCCACCAACAAACTGCTGTGATAAGCAAAGACGCCATCTTTGCCATGTTTATGTAAAAGTGGGAAATGGAGACTGGCACCAGAGATTATAGAAATAATAATCATAGATATTTATACTAGTGATATATAAAAAACCCCATAAAACTTGTGTCACTCAGCAAGTTTTTCCCTTCTAGTCCTTTAAACAGGTTGCAAAACTGGAGTACTTATGTGTATTTTTATCACTGAACCCAACTGCATAAAACTTACATGCTTAAATCTTATTCCTTTTGTTAGTCAACACCACATGACTGATTTTATTGTGGAGAAATTCTGCTTAGATTTTTCAGTGAACATATATCTCTCTGCATACCAACTTGTAAATATGGTGTTCACAATTACCAGGTTTCACATCCTGTACTTCTGAGGTAGGAGATGGTTTCAGTTTAGAAGGAGTAAGTGGTATTTCTTTTGGAGCTGAAAGAGAGATCTCAGTTTGCAATCAAAAAATTTTTAATGTTTTCCACAACAGACAGCACATGCCATAAGTTTATACTGAAGAAAAGACAACTTAGTATGGAATGTCAAAGCCATCTGAAAAATCAGTTTGAAGTGTGCGATGGAGATGATATTGCAGTGCTGTGCATTGATGAGAAATAGATTCTGTGTCACCAAAACAAGTAAATTTTCCACAATGAAAGCTCTACATATCAGAGACAAAGACAGCACATGCATGTGCATGGAAGAGAGATAGACAAGACACTAATAAATGGATGACGGTGTTGTTCATGCAAGAGGCAAGTTTTACTTCTCTGAGAACTGTAAAAACACCCTGAACTGTGTTCTCATACAAAGCTACATCAATAAGACTCAATTTGACAATGGAAGAACAAGACTCTATAACCAGGAAAAAGAATGATTATGCACATGAAATGATATGCTGGAAGAAATGCATTCATGTGGGATGAAGCACTCAAAACAAATAGTTTTTCACTGGGTGAAAGGAGCAACATTACCTAGTGGTAACCTTGGCCACTGAAAAGGATGAGTTTTAGGTGTGAGAGATTCCAGCATGGATTCACTTGTTGCTGCTGGAAGAAATGGTGACAGTCATAAGAGAGCAACGAGCTAGTGGAAGAAACTCTTTCTTCATAAGCAAAATAATTTTTTTTCTTTCAAGAACAAGTATGTCAAAAATGCTAATTTACAATGCACAAGTCCACTCACAATAAGCATGCCTTACCTTGCCAATGGAGCAGTGCTGGTTTAGAGTGGTAGCTAGTGGTTAAAATAACAACTAAAACTAAAGAGTCAGCCAAACAAGGCTAATATCACTTTAGATAGCTTGATCCATGTAGTTTAAAGCAACTAATACAACTTTAGATAGCTTGATCCATGTAGTTTAAAGCAACTCATAAAATAAAAAGAAAAATAGAACTTATAACACCATGGTTTTAAGTGTAAAGCACTCAAAAAAAGGTAGAAAGGAAACATCTAAAAACTAAAAAACATTGCAACACATTGATGTAAAAAAGACTGTCTTATTCTATAACTTCAGGGGTTTGTTTTCTGTTGAGATTTTGTTAGCAAGTTTTAAGGTTGTATAAATAGTTTGTGTACATATACACACAGATAAAACAAGGGTAAAATTAAAAAAATCACTAAACAGTAAGAAGTAATAATAAAGAACTCTATATTGATTGTCTATATCTATATGAACTCTATATTGCCAGCATAAACAATATAGAGTATGTAAATGTGGTTATGCATCTAAGAGTAAAACAAGCTCGAAAGAAAAAGACATAATGTTGAGATTCTTATTAAGCTTTAGACATTATATTATTATTATATATTATTAATATTATTATTATTTTCAAACCCCCTAAGATTACTTCATTCAACTGCCTCCAAAATAGCATAAGCTGTCATGTGAAAAAGGGTACTTCTCCTGTCTACATTGATGATCACGAGTCAAGAGCAAGACAAGTAAGGCAGATGACCAAAATATCCAGGATAAATAAGATTTCCAAAATTGCAATACACCGGAAATGGTTTAACTGTAAATCTAGTGGACTACGATTACCCATAGTTGTTGTTAGCACATGAGGTATTCTGGGAAGCGAAGGCACAGATTTTCCCAGGTCAGCTGAACTTGTAACTGCAGAGAAATGCAAATAACCTTGAGAGACAGATTCACATTGGTGTAGAAATAGGGATGAAGGTGAGATCAGAAGAAGTAAGATTGCTTCACGTTGCTTTGCAAGATGCCAATACCACTACAATACAGTTCCACAGGATTCACAAATTGAAAAGAAATGAACAAAACCTTAAAGTTTTGCAAGAGTCACAGGCACCTAATAGACACAAAATGGTAGAAATTTCAGTCCTCCTAAAACCAGACATATCAACAGGGGTCAAGTGATCTGTGTACCATAACTTCACTTGCACCTGTAGAAAGAGGGGAACATAAAATACATGCTAATATGAATTTCCACAGCCAGGTATTTCTATTGCCAGAACTTTGTGTGTTTCAGTTTAACAGATGCCAGTATTTGAGCTGTAGGTTTTAATATGCTACACATTCTATAATTTTTCATCTAAATTGTGATATTTTATATAATTGACATAACATAAATTAACACAACTTCTGTGACATAGTGAAGAGCCAGAAGGTGTGGCAGAAAATTCAAAACAATAATGAAGTATTTACTGTCAGATTTGGAATAACTTTCCTTCTTGTCATTCACACATTCCTATCTTGGCTGTGAATGCAAATTTCATCTTGGATATCTATAACCGCAGAAAGAAGAAATACAAGGTGAAATCAGAACATAACATGAAAAAAATACTTAGCAGTGCAGAAGAACTGCAAAATAATTTGTATGGTAAAACTAACAAAAATTGCCTGGGGTAAAATGTCCTAATCAACAATACTCTTTCATAATTGATAGCTAACAGACTAAAATCACCCAAAACAATATTGATTCCTGGTTTGTTTGTTTTTTTATTTATTTGATCCTATGTCACAGAATGTCATTCTGTAGTAACAGAGTCTAACCACAAACCACCACAGACAAAATTACTTTCCAGAAACACACAATTCACCAAGAAGGCAGAGCACACAGCCTGCAACTGTAATGTCCTTGACACAAAAACAAATCTTAAGATGTGGAAGGACCATAAACACAATACACCCATTTCTATTTTTGATATTTCTGCCTATGCAGATATTTAGGACAGGAAAGTCATATAAAGAGAGTCCAATGAAGCTGAAACAAAAATTGTTTTTGGCATCATCTGAAAACACAGACTGAACAGGTTTCAACCCGTTACTAAGGAACTAAGAACTTCAGGCAGTAGAAAAAAATCTGAAATGCACATGGAATAGATGTTCTAATGTGAATGACTGAAGATGCTCTGCTGATACAAATGATGAAGAAGCTGTTGCAAGATTTATGAAGACATATTCAAAGAAATCAGACAGTATGACAAAAAAATATGAAAAAGCCCCATGAACATTACCAAAAAAAGGAGGATAAAGGAAAAAAAAAAAAACCACCAACCACACCAGATTTCCCTATAACTTGCAGTGTAAGATGTGATATATAAAAATTCAGTAGGAAAACATTAGTAAAAAATAGTGATAACAGAGATGTACAATTCTCAATACAAAGAAAGCATTTTCTTGCAAAAGAGAAGATGGAAAGATTCTGAAAGAATTAGTACAGGCAAGAACTGCAGCATCACTGGAAAATACCCTGAAGTACATGGCACTCAGCTTAAAAAAAAAAACCAACAAACTATTCCAGTGCCACAGAAGCACACTTCAGAATCAGTTTACACCATTTAGAACATTACACCAAGAATCATGATCAGCACATCTGGCAAGCAAAATTCAACTTCAACTAGACAGGAAGCATACGTTAGTATGGTTCATTATGCTTTTAACTAGAAATAACTTTCAGGTCTATAGGCTTACCAGCCTGCTCACATAATGCTGTTGTTACCTCATGGGATCTAGAATACTGCCAGGCCACAGGCCAGGCCATGTACAATTGCCAGTGGGATGGAAAGTATCGCCACAAACATCTCCACACATTCTTGCTAAGTGCCATAGCCAGTGTCGTAAGTAAATATGGAATTTTGTTTATGAACATTTCACCTCCATGCTTACGCTTCACCCAGTGTAGGCTCAAGAGAAGAAACAGTTCAGCTATAAGCACAACAGGATCACTTGGGAGAATTGTTAGCCCCCTAACGTGACCACAAAAGCAGCAACAGAGCAGAGCATTCCCACTTCCAGGTGATGGCAAGGGAAAGGTGTGGGCAGATGACATTCAGCCGCCTTGAAAGTCAGTGGTGAAGCAACCAAGAGCTGGACCAACCTCCGGACCAGGAAACCCTGGTGGGCAGCTGAGCTGCAGTGCTGTCCTCTTGTGCCAGTCTAGATGGAATTGGCCTCTTAAGGATGCTGCTGTAGAGCCCAACGTGTCAGAGAAAGGAAGGCCCACTAGCAAACCACAAAAAAGCAGGGGAGTGGAAGCTGAAGGCAAGGTGCAATCATTCATTCTCTATGCAAGCCCTCACGGCCCTTGCAGAAAATGTTTGTCAGCAATGGAAGAAGCACGGGGTCAAACAGCAGAACTGCAGAACAGGTGCACTGAGTGCTTTGGCAAGCCAAGCTGCAGCAACAAGTGTTCTTACTCTCCATGGAAGATGATGAGGATGCTGAGTGGTTTGGGGTGGGAGGTGTGATGGGGAATGAGAGAGAAAGGAGAAAATGAAAAAAGGTGATGATGTTGTTTTTTTTTTAGTAGTTACCCATCACAGTTTGCTGGGTTGTCAGGGAGGAAGGAGTGGTGGACTTCCGCCTTGGTCTTCGAGTAGCTAAGATCAAACACAAAAACCACCTTCAGGTCCTTGGACAAGCTGTGGATGCATGGGTGGCATCAAGACAGAGCTACAAACAAGGAGACGAGGCCCTGCTTGGGGCAGGTTGCCATGGCACAGCATCACTGCCCTTAGCAGCAGGATGCCATCTTTCAACAGGCATAGGGAGCCCAAGGGAACAGAGTCACCCTACAAGGGGAAGCCCAGAAAAAGCAGCAGAAAGACTACAAATGGAATAGTTTCTTAGAAGGAGACATAACTGCAGCATGGATCCACTTTTCAGGACTTTAAAACATCCAAAGAGGCTCATGGCTGCAGAGAAAAGCACAGCCACAGTAATTCACACAGGAAGGGAATCACTGGCTATTGGCCCATCACAGTCCTGGTAATTTCTGGGGAAGCAGACAAGATGGATTCCAGTCTCTCAGAGCAAGCCAGAGACTTGCTACAACCAGACATGGAAATGACCTTGAGATATTCCCACAGCCTTGTCACAGCAGTATGAGCAGCACTGGTTCACAGCCCCCAGAATGTCCATTTTCAGGGCAACATCTGCACTATCTTGTGTCTTTGATCAAATCAGCAAGCAACCATCTTGCCGTGGTTGCAAGTAACCCAATAACCTTAGAAACTCAGCAGCTAAAGGGCTACTCTCTTTTTGAGCAGAAAAATGGCTGAATGACTGCTTCACTAAAGCACTTTGTTTCAGTATGGCAGGTGTGTTTGCAAGCCAAAGTGCATTCACTTTAAATGTACTTTTAATTACAGTAGGTATTGCTCAAATCAGATGAAAATTATTTCAAGTGATGGAAGGGAAAAGAAAAAAAAGGAAAAGATTATATTTACCCTTCACAGGTCTTTTGCTAGCAGGGGAAGGAGAAGTAGATTTCAGCTTTGGTCTCTGAGTGACTAAGATTAAACCAGAGAACTGCCTTCAGATTTTAAAGACAAACATTTTTTTTCAAAGCAGTGTCAGTACAGAGTCTTAAATTATTGAAACCTATATTAAATGCAGGTTTTTTACATAGATAGTTGCATGTTATATTTTTACTCAATTTTTTAATCATGATGGCCTAGCTAAATTAATGTAGAATACGAAGGGTTAAAATTCTAGCTAACTACGTCTACAAAGCAGAAAATTACAAAGAGACATTGAGGAGCTTAAAAATTAAGTGGCTACTGTTTTATCACTTATATAAATGATTGTCAACCCCCCCAAAATTAAAAATAATGCTTTTCATATTTAAGCATTGCCAAAATCATCTAAATTATGATGGAGTTACTGTTTACCCATCACTGTCCTCGTTGTTTCCACAGAAGGAACAGCTGTGGGCTCCAGGACTGGTCTTGGGAGAGCTAAGATCAGAGATGAAAACTATCTTCAGATATAACGGCAGTCTCTTTATGCATATGAAAGCATCACTTTAATCATATACAAAGATACCAGTATGTAAATTGTGGTTTCTCAGGCATAATTTATCTTTCAGATAAATCCTACATCCATTTTTTTGCCACTGTATTACCAAAACCCCAGCCTAAGCACTGCTCCTAGTAAACAATAATGGCAGTCATGATGTTTCAGAGCTGCCTTTCATCTGCAAAAAATGTCAGATCGTAAAATCCATTTCCTAGCATTAACCAAATAGTATCAGATTATAAATTGTGAAAAACGAATGAATAACTTATATTTAATTTGAGAATCCATGAACAAGCTCTGATTACTATATTCTTCACCAACCTTAAAAATCTCAACTTTGGAGCTAAAATAATACATGCCTGGGGAAAAAACAAACAACAAACCACAACAGATACACACACCAGATAACTGAACCAACTACTAGAAGAAAAAATATTTTGTGCTGTCTTAACTACAATGTTTAAGAGTATCTAATGGAAAAGCATCTCCTTAGTTTACAGGAGTAAATTGTCAATCTGAAGTGGTTCAAAGTACTTCAGGCAGAATCTCATATCCACAATTTTAGAAAAGCACAAGCTAAAATAAGAGTCACTTTTTCCCCCAGAAATTCATGAACAGATATGCAAATTACAGCAATGAAATGAAAAGACCATTATAAAAATCTCCTTACTTGTATAAGAATGTATTATTTTCAAAAAAAGAGAGAGTTGGATAAAAGTGTAGATCAAATTCTTAACACAAGCAGAAGATAGGTCAAATAGTAGATACCTCAGAAAATGGAAAATTAGAAATTTTGAAACCACCATCACACTTGCAAGAACACATGATAGAAAAAGTGGAAGAGCACAAATTTGATGGACTGACGAGGAGAAAAATTCAAACATTGAATGTTTTTTAAAGAATCCTGTTAGATTCCTGTAGTCTAAGCAAACAAAATCTTTTGTAAATGCAATAAAAGCCTGTAGAGTTGATTGACAGGGGTATGGATTGGAAAAGTTTCAGAAATTTCTTCCTTTCAATGACCCATTTTATTACACATTTTTCTGTGTCTCTGTGCTATTTACTGTTGTCTCTGTCTTCATTCTGTTTGCTGAAAAATGGGAATAAGAAGAGCTCCACAAATCTGTTTTCTGAAATACCTAGGCAGTGTTTGCACCTTTACTGGAACTGAGCTGAAGAACAGTTAAACACAGCCAATAAGATGGCAAATATAAAATGTATTACCTACCTGTTACTATGAAGGGTTGCACTATAGAGCTTTTACAAATATACAAGGGGCTGCAGTAGAAGACAAATTTTCAAGTATACCAGAAGAAAAAAAACAGTTTTCCTGTGTTCAGCATTAGGTTTGTTCTGTAGAGGAAGGAAAATACTAACGACTGGCTTGAAGCTTTAGGCTACATGCAGAAGGCTGATGAACCTTTTATCTCCTCAAATAAACATGTCTAGAAGAATAAAAGAAATAGATCTAGACTACCAAGTTATGAGCTGTTAAAATAACCTCTGAACACGGGTCTGCAATGCTCACTGTGCCATCTTTCATCTCCCTTAAGAGTCCCCTTTTGTGCAAAATACACTTGAAAATCCTACCCCCACTGCAATATATACAACTTGAACAGCTTTTCAGTAGTTTTAAAACCATGAGTAACATAAACAGTCAACAGAAAAGAAAGGACGGTTCCCTGGACATCTCACACAGATCCCAAGAGTGTAACTCACTGGGAAAATGTCTTACATACGAAAACACACAAAACTTACAAAGTAAATATAAAGCTAAAAAAGCATTTAAGCAATACAGTACTTAGGTGTATCAAGATGCTCTGCACATAATGGCAAAGATAAAGTTTAATTGCCAGCCTCATGGTATTTCACAGGTACAGAAGTGCCTATAACAGTATACTGCAAATTTCTATTACATTAAGTAATACATAATTGGTCAACAGCAATTAAGGGGAATAGTGCCAATTAGTATTACGAAAGCAAACTAGTAATTAAAAAAAACACACCACAAACCATAATCCAGCATTGTAAGCATCACATACATCACCTTAAATAAAATTAAAAGCCAATGCAGAATTTTTATCTGCACTGTTATCCCCAGTGGAAAATTAAACCAATATTTCACCATAAGCACAGCAGGAACTCTTCTGGTAATTCCTCGCTGTCAAGAGAATTCAGTTTGCAAGAAATGTCAGTACCAGATTGGATTGATGGTATTTCCAGAACTCCAGATGCTTTAGACATAGAATTGTGAAACTATCTGTGTTTCATTAAGAGTTGAAAAGAAAATCTGGATTTAAAATTATAGGGAATCTTACTGCTGCTGGCATAGCACAACACACTATCCAGCACAAATTGTGTTGTTCAAGATGTAGCCACAAACACAAGCAGGATACTGAATGCTTAAAAGTCACCTCTGTATTATGTAAATAAAGAGGAAGATATAGAGCCCAATATGGTAGCAACAGGACCCAATATCTGATGCTAGACAGAACTAAGAATCTTCTTCTTTTAGATTTTCTGGAGTTTAAATTACACCAACAGAAAAATGAAATTGCTGCAAGTTGGTGCAAAAGACCAGGCCTTTAGCACTTTGTACCAAATATGCTTTGTAGCTGCTGCTGAATAACTGATTAACACAAAACAGTTCTTTAAGAGACTTGCCTTTTAGGATTAGAAGCAAACATATCAAGGTGTTCACAGCAGATTTTCACAGATGAAAACTAAAATGGAATCCCACATTGCTTACCTATCACTGTTTGTCAGTTTCCAGAAAGGATGAAATATAGACTTCAAGACTAGGCCCTGTGTAGCTAAATCAGCTGTTTAAGTCATGTTGAAACAGACAGTCTCTACACAACACCAGTTTTAAAGGGAGAATTTAAGTCTGGGTTGAAAGCATTGTCCATTACCTGAATAACTACATTAGTTTTGTGGGTTGTGTAGCTCCATAAAGCTCAATAAATCTGAGGTAATTAATTAGCCTTCAAGAAATGAGGAAGACTTCAAACAGGCTTGCAGAGCCTTGGCAAGTCCATATTTGCTAAGAACAACTAATAAACAAGCAACCAGCTAAGCACAGTTTTTTTCTAAAGAGATGAATAAGATCACTAAGAGATCCACATGCAGGTTAATAACATGCTAACGAGTATTTCACTGCAGTCCTCACTGTGTGGCTGGGCTTTCTCACTTCCTTTAGTTGAAAGATCATTCTATTCACTTTCTCTCTCTCTTCCTCCCCTCCCCAGCATGCACATGCAAAAATAAAATCAAATTCCTTAGGCTATTTCAAGGCTGTCCTTTAAATACAAACAACTGTGCATGGTAATGCTTCTCATCTCATGCCAAGCCTATGCCTACAATATATTAATTAGACATCAGCAAATTTAATCACATTTTTAACACTTTGTAATCCGGGACTTATCTTTGCACCAAAATGTTTATGTTGAATTTCAGTCCAGACCAGACATTATTCTCCACAACACTGTGTTGGGAAATCCATCTCTCTGATTTGAAAAGCGTGCAGTATAAATTCCTTTATATAGAAAGATTTGATCTTGGATGTGCTTAAATATGTATATATGTATATATATAAAATAGTCATTAATGAAATTTCCTATTAAGACACTTGATCTTAAATTATTCCTCAGTATGAAAGATGCACTAATGATAAATACTAATAGCTCTGAACAATAAATCCATAAAACTTAACTCATCTCCATTTCTTGATTTCAAGAGTTTTTAGTTGGAATCTACAAGCTTTGCCATTAAATTGCAATTACAGACAGTTGGACAGCTACTAAAAATTTCCTGACAAATATCCTTTTAGTCTACTTTTTACTGCAAGGGAGTTCTGGCAACAACACGACATAGACTTTGGATGGAATTGTCATTATTGAAAGGAAATTAAATATTTCTTTATGCAGGGGCGGTAAAACAAGAAGAATCTTGAACCCTGCTAATACGGCATTTGTTCAGTGCCATTTTGTAAGGAAGAAGAAGAATCGTAAAGAATAAAAGCTGAAATGGAAGAGCAGGAAAACAATAAACCTTATATTATTAGATATTAATAATTGTAAATTATTTAAAAGTCGACAAAATACCATAATCCAATCACTTTAACTTTACTGAAGTCTGGTATGACTTCAGGCTTCAAAAGTGTTTGAAAGCATCCTATTAACTATGGACACAACAGATGAAGACCATTTTGTTGCAAAGTTTCTGTAATTATAATGTGCAATTTAGTTTAAAATGTACTCAAGCAACACAGCATTATTTGTGATAAACTTAGGTATTCATTGCTATGGATCCTGTAGTTTCTATGGGATTTACTCAACATTTTCAACCATTAGAACAGTTCCATTCAGGGATTTAAACAAACCTTACATTAACTTTCACTTTTACCCATCTCCAGCACTGAAACTTAAAAAGAGAACACTACAGTAAGACATGCTAAGCCTATTATCATTAAGCACGACAATACATAGTTGTAAATATATTAGGAATGTAAACCAAAATCATAAGACATTATTTACAGTTTTAAAGCATCATTAAAAAAATTCTGGGTTGGTCTGGTATTTGGGACAGCAAATAAATTTTGCCAGTTGTGTAGTTATTCTAATTCTTGCTAAACTTAACTACCAATATACCAAAAAGTATGATGAAATCTCTGTGAGGATTTCTATTTAAAATCACATTACCGGGTAGAGTTGGTGGCATTTCTTGGATGCCAGATGTTTCAGGTCTTGAAGAAATTTGTTGCTTTTCATCAACAGCTGAAAGGAAACATGGACTTCAAATGAGAAGTGACTTCAGAGCCACAGTATTTGGACAGCAGTTGTTGGGCAATTTAGGACAACACTCATGTGAGATCAAGCAAGATGGAAGCAGCTTTAGAGATCAGCTGTGAGACGAGGTGTTATGTAAACACTGAAACTGGTGTGAAATAAAATAGGTTTGATTCTTGCATCTGATATCAGGCAGAATTCTTCTCACTGGCTTTTTTTTTTTCTCCCTCTTTTTTTTTTTTTTGAAGTATCTTTTCAAAGAAAGATCACAACTACCAGAAAAAAAATAGTCAACATATGTTAGTAGGGTTCTTCCTGTAGACTGTTATTTAATCAGTGCTATACTTTATTTTTCAGATTTGATTATGCAGAAATGGTCAAGGGAGGAAAAAAAGAGGGGGAAAAAAAAAGTGCCTTGCATCAAGTAGTCTTCAAAGCAATGTGTGTGCATGATCTTAGCACTGTCCACAGCCAATAGAAATGATGTCAAGGGATGGAAAAGCTTGTGGACTTATGTGGTATTTACCTATCATGCTTCCTCGGGTTTCCATGGAGGTAGCGGATGTGAATTTTATGCCTGGTACCTGGGTAGCTAAGACAAATATGGAAACAAGCTTGAAACAATCAGTGAGAACAGTCTTTCGGTAAGGTGATCTTTGGCCCTTTATTAACAAGTCTGAAAGGTCTACACTTTTTTTTTTAGATTTCTTGTATACACACTTTTAATTGATATTCACAGTAGCTAACTCTTCTTTGTCTTGTGGGGTTGTTTTTTGGGAGATACATAACATCTAATTTTGAGGCATTTACTACAAGGCCAGTTTTTTTACATCTATCTTAAATTCTATCTAACAGCAACAGCTGACAGCAAACCCCTTTTCCTGTACTCATAAATCTGGATAATAATAATTTGGATCAGATAAGACTTAAATAAGAAGCTGGAAACACCTAATGTTCTTTTGATACAGCATGCCTCCACATTTAAAAATAGGCTTTAAGTGAGGAATCAGGGCTTAATTCAATCTAAAAACATCATTTTATGCACACAAGTTGGAAAATATATGCATCCAGCATGGAAAAAAACATGTAGCTGAGCTCTTAAAGCAAAACCAGAGTGAATTAACAGCTCAGGTTACAAGAAGCATTGTTTTTCTCACTGCCAAACAGGAAAGTTAAATCATTATCATTTAGTTTATAAATACACCTGACGCAACGTGGGATAAAAAATAAATCCAGTTACCCTGCATTTTTAAATTAATGTGGGAATGATTCACTGAGTAACAGAAGTATGTGGTATCTACCTAAAGCAGTATCACAGAATCAGTGAAATGCAGTATAATTGAAGTTGGAAGGGGTATACAGTATGCTAGATGCTGAAAAAAGGGTCCATCAAATGAACATTCACAGGGCAAAGTTAAACAGCCATGAAGCTGTACAAAGTTTTCAGCTTATGAAAGAAAGAAACCATTCCATTCACATGCGGGAAAAACGTCAGAATCATGAATATTAACCTAATCACACTATATACATTTTCTGTTAAATATGAACTGCTGAGAGGCTTTACCATTTATCTGAATATCTGATCTAAAAGAAGCTGAAGAGTAAGTTTTCACAATCAGAAGCCAATAAGAGAAAATATACTGGTGCTTGTCTCAGTAATTATCGTATTATACATCAAGAAAATATTATAACAATTAATCCAGTTACACTTTATTTGAGTCAAATATAACAAGCTTTAAAGGTATTTGAACAGTTAGTGTTAAAAAACCAAGAAAATATCATGTTCAACTTGAACCTGTCAAATAACCCTATCATAAGTTTTTCTCCAACCACAATTTGGAAGGAAAATATTTTAGGGAAGTTACTTCACAAAAATAGAGTACTATGAGTGGCAAAATGTTGCTATTTATTTATTTAGAATATCTATCGACTTGTGGCTGCTGGTAATTATACTGATTTCAAAGAATCTGATGATACAGCACTTTTGCAAAATCATGCAGGATAAACATCAGTGCAAATCAGTGATTGTAGTATGAGCAAATCAATATTCAACTAAAGAACTAATGAACAATATTAATCTGATTTACTTCTGTCCTTAAAACTTGCAGAAAAATGTGTGTAATATATTTTTAAAAAAGAAAGAAAAAAAGAAAAAAAGAAAAGAAAGGAAAAAAAAGTAGCTGCAATGCTGCAGCTGTGTTATTATAATTATTATTATAATTATTATAAAGCCTGCTATTGAATGTTGTTACCCCAAATGGAGAAATACCCCACCTTTTTCCTGTCATAATAGTAACTCCAAGATAAAGAAATGTAAATTAGAATTACCATTAAAAAAACCATGAGGACACTTCTTCTGAGAATTCCTAATACTAATAAAATTACATTTTCAAGAAATGTCTTTACCAGGTTTTGTTGGTGACATTTCTGGAATAGCCGACATTGTGGATCTTGAAGAAATATGCTGCTTTTCCCCAGAAGCTGAAAAGAGAATCCAAGTTTTAAAAGATGAAGTGGCACCGAAGCCACTAAAATACCACAGAACATAGCTTGCAGAAGCTGCTCTGTAAAAGGAAACAATACAAATAGAAGTCAAGGCAGTATAAAGCCTGAGAGTCAGCTGTGGGATGAATGACAGCAGAACAACCAAGCTGATGTCTCCTATGGTACAGACATAAAATGAGTCTGATCAGAGTGCTATTTGTATTTCTGTTACACTTCCAAGACAAAGAATTTGTATTCTTTCAAAAAGCTTAGGTAGTGAAAAATTCAAATCAGAACTAAGCATACATAAAACTGCTTATATTAATATAGAACTATATTCCTCAGTTATTCAGTCTGGGCTGAATGCTTTCTGACTGCTAATTATAAGAAATAGTTGACATGAATGTATTCCATAAGCAATATGAGAGAAATGTTTAAAGTTTATGTCTTCTGGTCTTACTACAGTCCAGGACAGTGATGAGAAAGTGGAAACTGCAATGCAAATATATGCTGTTTACCTATTGCTGTAAGAAACATCAGCTGATCAAAACTGGTCTCTGGGAAGCTAACAGAATAATAAAATTCTTGTGATACTGAAGCAGACAGCTTTACACAGTTGGTATCACATCACTTTCCTTAACATAGTCATTAAACTCATATTTTGCCCACTGATTGGATTTTTCTCACAACTGCCTCAGAGTTACTTTGATGTAAATAGGATTCTTGAGAAAGACCATCCTTTGGTAGAAAATGGCTTAAAAATATCTTTATGTTTTTATGACAATATTTTAAAGAAAAAAGATCAGAATCTGAGAAATCATTCTATGATTACTAAGACCACCATTTTTGTTAAAAAAATCATGGCATGAATAAACATGATCTATTTCTATGGGCAGTGATATATGAAAAACTCAAAGAGTAAGTACTCTTGATATTAAGAACACTCAGGGCTGGTTAAAGTCGAAGGACAAGAAATAAGAAATCTACGTAGCCTGATTCTTCATATCAAGACAGGGCGTGATGGTTTTTTTAAGAGAACATGCTGCAGAGAGCAGTGAAGTCACACTTGTCTAGTTGCTACAAGCTTTCCACCTAATGAAGATAGTTTGATTTGACTGAAATGACCTTGGATAAAATAAGATTTCTCTACTTTAAAAGGAAAAAAAAATAATGCATTCATGCAGAGGCAGGATAACTGTCAGTACCACCCATGGAGAATTAACACAGCTGCATCACGTTTGTGTTCAGTGTGAATTCTGCGACAGACAAAAGCTAAGACTTCTCCAAATTTATCTTTGATCAGAAACTAAAAGAACTGACTAAAGTTTAACAACTAAGACTAGAGAAAAGATGAGTAGTGTATGTATGTTATAATAAGCTAATTTCCAGACGACAAAAAACATTAATGCTCGTTTGCCCAATTCCACTTCTCTATTGTCATACGTCACAGGTTTGAAAGGTGATTGAGTAGTTACTGTAATAGAGATGTATGTCATTTTCATGTGTTGGATTTCAGATCACACTGCCTCTCACAAAGACACTGCTAATAAATACACATTTTCCGCAGCTATGTTTACTGAGCTGGACTTAATCAACATAGCAACAACAAATGCAAGAAGCTGTCTGTTGCATAAGCTTTATATTATTACCCTTACAATACTGTACACATTTGTAAATATATAAGGAAGCAGCTTCAACTAATTTTTCATTCAGAAGTCAACTTTGTATATGTTTGCTTTATTGTCTCAGCATAGTATACTGCAGAATCAAGACAAATGATTTTGAACTTAGTTCCCAGAAAAAATAAATCATTTGACATAATGATATCATAAAATATCAGTTATTTAAATCATCCTAGCATAATAAGAAGCAGAGATGACAGCCTCATAGCCTCATAACCCTCTGTGGTTTTTTATGACCATATTCTGGGAAAAATCTCATACTCAAATACAAATTAGCACATTCTGCCTAAAAACCTATGCTCTCCACGTATATACAGGAAGAAATAATGAATTATTATTAGAAATAATTACAAAAAATTCTTAAATGCCAAAATGCTGTACCAAAGTAGTCTTTTGAATATTAGAGAATACTTTATAAAGTTACAACAAGAAACCAGTTTTCAAGCACCAAATCTCCTTAAAAGTGCCTGTTAGCAAAACATTCCCTCCCCAAAGGATACTTAGACTGACAACCCCAAATTCATCAAAGGTTCACAGTTTCCTCTCATCTGCTAAATTCTGACCCACTATCTTTCCCACAACCCTTTAGTAATGTGATACTACCCTGAAATATCATATCAAGATCACTTATTTGATGCTAGAACTGCTGGACATGGACAATTATTATAAAAACATGAGGTCTTAAGGAACAAATGAAAGAGCACTATAGACAACACTGAAAATCCAGAATATATAACAACCATTGGAATAGTATTACTTAAATATCAAGAAAGAGCAAGGATTGAAAATTTAAAAAAATGACATTTACCAGTCTTGCGCTCTGACATTTTTGCAGATGTAGATGTTTGGGGAGTGGAAATAACAAGAAGAAAGTCATGTGAGGCTGGAAAAAAATATGTGCCTCATTATTTAAAATATACATGAAGCATCACACCATGGCATGATCTTCAAGCATGGACTTGAATGGTTTAGTGTCCAAATAATAAGAACTGAAGAAACATAAATGTATACTGTACAAAATAAGCAAGAGAAATTAATTTGCAACTATGTGTAAAACCAATATGATGAAAAATTAAAATGGAACTTGAGGAAAAGAATGGAAAGAATTCCCATGAGGTTAGTTGACTGAAAAAGCACAAGAATGCTGGGCAATGGAAAACAAAGAGAAAGCAAATTTACAAGATGATAATACTGAAACAAATACGATTTTTAAAAGTGGTAAAAATAGAAGAACGTAAAAAGTCATTCAGGCAACATCACCAGACAAGGAAAGAGAAAGATAAATCCTTAGCCCAGCCAAATTCATGTTTTGTTATGATTACAAGTATCTGGTTTCTTCACCGTAAAAACAAGAAAGATAAGAAAATTCCTTTAAATAAAGCAAGGCATGAACTGTAACTTCCCTGGAAAAGACACTGAAGCGCATGACATATCCCAGCTGATAAGAGAGCAAGACTGCTACAGACAAAAGGGTCACCAGGACATAGCAAGACACTTAACATGGTTCATTACACTTTCAATTTGAACTTCTAGTACATAGGCCTGCCAGCATGCTCAAATAATGCTGTTGCTACCCCATGGGACCAAAAATACTGCCAGGCCACAGAACTGGCCTTATACAACTGCCGGTACGGCAAGGTATCACCACATTCACCCACACATGGTCATCAAGAATTTTTCCCCAAGACTGCACACTTGTAAGACTCAGAAAAAGTGCTGAGCCACCACATCTAAACCATGTTCCTATCCAGTTTGGACGAGATGATCCTTGAATTACCTTCCAATCTGTCGAGTTTTTATTTTATGTTAAGTGCTATATCCAATGCCTTAAGTAAATATGGCATTTTGTGCATGGACATTTCATATCCATGCTTATGCTTCACCCCAGTGTAGGCTCAAGAGAAGTAACAGTTCAGCTATAAGCAAAACAGGATCTCTTGGGAGAATTCCTGTCTTGCATTGTCACCAGATCTACAAGAAACATCGGAATCAGATAAGGTTGACAGCTCAGCTAGGCCACAGAGGCTGTCGGTGTTTTCCACCCTGTAGACACGTGTTGTGATTCACCAAAAGCTGAAAAGAAGCATTTTTCTTAACCCCCTAACGTGACCACAAAAGCAGCAACGGAGCAGAGCATTCCCACTTCCAGGTGATGGCAAGGGAAAGGCGTGGGCAGATGACATTCAGCCGCCTTGAAAGTCAGTGGTGAAGCAACCAAGAGCTGGACCAACCTCCAGACCAGGAAACCCTGGTGGGCAGCTGAGCTGCAGTGCTGTCCTCTTGTGCCAGCCTAGATGGAATTGGCCTCTTAAGGATGCTGCTGTAGAGCCCAACGTGTCAGAGAAAGGAAGGCCCACTAGCAAACCACGAAAAAGCAGGGGAGTGGAAGCTGAAGGCAAGGTGCAATCATTCATTCTCTATGCAAGCTCTCATGGCCCCTGCAGAAAATGTTTGTCAGCAATGGAAGAAGCACGGGGTCAAACAGCAGAACTGCAGAACAGGTGCACTGAGTGCTTTGGCAAGCCAAGCTGCAGCAACAAGTGTTCTTACTCTCCATGGAAGATGATGAGGATGCTGAGTGGTTTGGGGTGGGAGGTGTGATGGGGAATGAGAGAGAAAGGAGAAAATGAAAAAAGGTGATGGTGTTGGGTTTTTTTTTGGTAGTTACCCATCACAGTTTGCTGGGTTGTCAGGGAGGAAGGAGTGGTGGACTTCCGCCTTGGTCTTCGAGTAGCTAAGATCAAACACAAAAACCACCTTCAGGTCCTCGGAGAGGCTGTGGATGCATGGGTGGCATCAAGACAGAGCTACAAACAAGGAGACGAGGCCCTGCTCGGGGCAGGTTGCCATGGCACAGCATCACTGCCCTTAGCAGCAGGATGCCATCTTTCAACAGGCATAGGGAGCCCAAGGGAACAGAGTCACCCTACAAGGGGAAGCCCAGAAAAAGCAGCAGAAAAGCCTACAAATGGAATAGTTTCTTAGAAGGAGACATTACTGCAGCATGGATCCACTTTTCAGGGCTTTAAAACATCCAAAGAGGCTCATGGCTGCAGAGAAAAGCACAGCCACAGTAATTCACACAGGAAGGGAATCACTGGCTATTGGCCCATCACAGTCCTGGTAGTTTCTGGGGAAGCAGACAAGGAGGATTCCAGTCTCTCAGAGCAAGCCAGAGACTTGCTACAACCAGACATGGAAATGACCTTGAGATATTCCCACAGCCTTGTCACAGCAGTATGAGCAGCACTGGTTCACAGCCCCCAGAATGTCCATTTTCAGGGCAACATCTCCCTCTTGGCACTATCTTGTGTCTCTGATCAAATCAGCAAGCAACCATCTTGCCGTGGTTGCAAGTAACACAATAACCTTAGAAACTCAGCAGCTAAAGGGCTACTCTCTTTTTGAGCAGAAAAATGGCTGAATGACTGCTTCACTAAAGCACTTTGTTTCAGTATGGCAGGTGTGCTTGCAAGCCAAAGTGCATTCACTTTAAATGCACTTTTAATTACAGTAGGTATTGCTCAAAGCAGATGAAAATTATTTCAAGTGATGGAGGGGAAAAGAAAAAAAATGAAAAGATTATATTTACCCTTCACAGGTCTTTTGCTAGCAGGTGAAGGAGAAGTAGATTTCAGCTTTGGTCTCTGAGTGACTAAGATTAAACCAGAGAACTGTCTTCAGATTTTAAAGACAAACATTTTTTTTTCAAAGCAGTGTCAGTACAGAGTCTTAAATTATTGAAACCTATATTAAATGCAGGTTTTTTACATAGATAGTTGCATGTTATATTTTTACTCAATTTTTAAATCATGATGGCCTAGCTAAATTAATGTAGAATAAGAAGGGTTAAAATTCTAGCTAACTACGTCTACAAAGCAGAAAATTACAAAGAGACATTGAGGAGCTTAAAAATTAAGTGTCTACTGTTTTATCACTTATATAAATGATTGTCAACCCCCCCAAAATTAAAAATAATGCTTTTCATATTTAAGCATTGCCAAAATTATCTAAATTATGATGGAGTTACTGTTTACCCATCACTGTCCTCGTTGTTTCCACAGAAGGAACAGCTGTGGGCTCCAGGACTGGTCTTGGGAAAGCTAAGATCAGAGATGAAAACTCTCCTTGAGATATAATGGCAGTCTCTTTATGCATATGAAAGCATCACTTTAATCATATACAAAGATACCAGTATGTAAATTGTGGTTTCTCAGGCATAATTTATCTTTCAGATAAATCCCACATCCATTTTTTTGCCACTGTATTACCAAAACCCCAGCCTAAGCACTGCTCCTAGTAAACAATAATGGCAGTCATGATGTTTCAGAGCTGCCTTTCATCTGCAAAATATGTCAGATCGTAAAATCCATTTCCTAGCATTAACCAAATAGTATCAGGTTATAAATTGTGAACAAAAAATTAATAACTTATATTTAATTTGAGAATCCATGAACAAGCTCTGATTACTATATTCTTCACCAACCTTAAAAATCTCAACTTTGGAGCTAAAATAATACATGCCTAGGGAAAAAAAAAAAAAAAAAAAAAAAAAAAAAATCAATAACTGAACCAACTACAAGAAGAAAAATATTTTGTGCTGTCTTAACTACAATGTTTAAGAGTATCTAACGGAAAAGTATCTCCTTAATTTACAGGAGTAAATTGTCAATCTGAAGTGGTTCAAAGTACTTCAGGCAGAATCTCATATCCACAATTTTAGAAATGCACAAGCTAAAATAAGAGTCACTTTTTCCCCCAGAAATTCACGAACAGATATTCATGAACAAATTACAACAATGAAATGAAAAGACCATATAAAAACCTCCTTACTTGTATAAGAATGTATTATTTTTTAAAAAAGAGAGAGTTTGATAAAAGTGTAGATCAAATTCTTAACACAAGCGGAAGATAGGTCAAATAGTAGATACCTCAGAAAGTGGAAAATTAGAAATTTTGAAACCACCATCACACTTGCAAGAACACATGATAGAAAAAGTGGAAGAGCACAAATTTGATGGACTGACGAGGAGAAAAATTCAAACATTGAATGTTTTTTTAAAGAATCCTGTTAGATTCCTGTAGTCTAAGCAAACAAAATCTTTTGTAAATGCAATAAAAGCCTGTAGAGTTGATTGACAGGGGTATGGATTGGAAAAGTTTCAGAAATTTCTTCCTTTCAATGACCCATTTTATTACACATATTTCTGTGTCTCTGGGCTATTTACTGTTGTCTCTGTCTTCATTCTGTTTGCTGAAAAATGGTAATAAGAAGAGCTCCACAAATCTGTTTTCTGAAATACCTAGGCAGTGTTTGCACCTTTACTGGAACTGAGCTGAAGAACAGTTAAACACAGCCAATAAGATGGCAAATATAAAATGTATTACCTACTTGTTACTATGAAGGGTTGCACTATAGAGCTTTTACAAATATACAAGGGGCTGCAGTAGAAGACAAATTTTCAAGTATACCAGAAGAAAAAAAACAGTTTTCCTGTGTTCAGCATTAGGTTTGTTCTGTAGAGGAAGGAAAATACTAACGACTGGCTTGAAGCTTTAGGCTACATGCAGAAGGCTGATGAACCTTTTATCTCCTCAAATAAACATGTCTAGAAGAATAAAAGAAATAGATCTAGACTACCAAGTTATGAGCTGTTAAAATAACCTCTGAACACGGGTCTGCAATGCTCACTGTGCCATCTTTCATCTCCCTTAAGAGTCCCCTTTTGTGCAAAATACACTTGAAAATCCTACCCCCACTGCAATATATACAACTTGAACAGCTTTTCAGTAGTTTTAAAACCATGAGTAACATAAACAGTCAACAGAAAAGAAAGGACGGTTCCCTGGACATCTCACACAGATCCCAAGAGTGTAACTCACTGGGAAAATGTCTTACATACGAAAACACACAAAACTTACAAAGTAAATATAAAGCTAAAAAAGCATTTAAGCAATACAGTACTTAGGTGTATCAAGATGCTCTGCACATAATGGCAAAGATAAAGTTTAATTGCCAGCCTCATGGTATTTCACAGGTACAGAAGTGCCTATAACAGTATACTGCAAATTTCTATTACATTAAGTAATACATAATTGGTCAACAGCAATTAAGGGGAATAGTGCCAATTAGTATTACGAAAGCAAACTAGTAATTAAAAAAAACACACCACAAACCATAATCCAGCATTGTAAGCATCACATACATCACCTTAAATAAAATTAAAAGCCAATGCAGAATTTTTATCTGCACTGTTATCCCCAGTGGAAAATTAAACCAATATTTCACCATAAGCACAGCAGGAACTCTTCTGGTAATTCCTCGCTGTCAAGAGAATTCAGTTTGCAAGAAATGTCAGTACCAGATTGGATTGATGGTATTTCCAGAACTCCAGATGCTTTAGACATAGAATTGTGAAACTATCTGTGTTTCATTAAGAGTTGAAAAGAAAATCTGGATTTAAAATTATAGGGAATCTTACTGCTGCTGGCATAGCACAACACACTATCCAGCACAAATTGTGTTGTTCAAGATGTAGCCACAAACACAAGCAGGATACTGAATGCTTAAAAGTCACCTCTGTATTATGTAAATAAAGAGGAAGATATAGAGCCCAATATGGTAGCAACAGGACCCAATATCTGATGCTAGACAGAACTAAGAATCTTCTTCTTTTAGATTTTCTGGAGTTTAAATTACACCAACAGAAAAATGAAATTGCTGCAAGTTGGTGCAAAAGACCAGGCCTTTAGCACTTTGTACCAAATATGCTTTGTAGCTGCTGCTGAATAACTGATTAACACAAAACAGTTCTTTAAGAGACTTGCCTTTTAGGATTAGAAGCAAACATATCAAGGTGTTCACAGCAGATTTTCACAGATGAAAACTAAAATGGAATCCCACATTGCTTACCTATCACTGTTTGTCAGTTTCCAGAAAGGATGAAATATAGACTTCAAGACTAGGCCCTGTGTAGCTAAATCAGCTGTTTAAGTCATGTTGAAACAGACAGTCTCTACACAACACCAGTTTTAAAGGGAGAATTTAAGTC
>JAAWXA010000004.1:46510723-46621848 GCA_038090715.1 Florisuga fusca | reverse complement strand
AAGGAGAAGTAGATTTCAGCTTTGGTCTCTGAGTGACTAAGATTAAACCAGAGAACTGTCTTCAGATTTTAAAGACAAACATTTTTTTTCATAGCAGCGTCAGTACAAAGGGGCATTGAAGAGCTTAAAAATTAAGTGTCTACTTTTTTATCACTTGTAGAAATTTGAGTATCAGCCTCATTGACACATTTGGCATTTCCACTAGCAGAAAAAAACCTTAAAAATAATGCTTTTCATATTTAAGCATTTTCAAAATTATCTAAATTATGATGTTATTGCTGTTTACCCATCACTGTCATCGTTGTTTCCAGAGAAGGAACAGCTGTGGGCTCCAGGACTGGTCTTGGGAGAGCTAAGATCAGAGATGAAAACTATCTTGAGATATAATGGCAGTCTCTTTATGCATATGAAAGCATCATTTTATAAAGTTACAACAGGAAACCAGTTTTCAAGCACCAAATTTTTATCATATACAAAGAAATCAGTATGTAAATTCTGGTTTCCCAGGTATAATTTATCTTTCAGATAAATCCTACATCCATTTTTTTGTCACTCCATATTACCAAAACCCCCAGCGACCACCTAAACACTGTTCCTAGTAAACAGTAATGGCAGTCATGATGTTTCAGAGCTGCCTTTCAGCTGCAATAAATGTCAGATCCTAAAATCCATTTCCTAGCATTAACCAAATAGTTTCAGGATATAAATTGTGAAAAACAAATGAATAACTTATATTTAATTTGAGAATCCATTAACAAGCTCTGATTACTAAATTCTTCACCAACCTTAAAAATCTCAACTTTGGAGCTAGAATAATACATGCCTGGAAAAAACCCAAACAACAAACCACAACAGATACACACACCAGATAAAGTAAAGTTCACAGCTGGGAACCTCAAAAATGAGAAAATCAAACTGAAGCAACTAAAAGGAACCCACCTCTAGACTCTCCCAATCCTTCATCTACAAAATGAATGATGAATGCAGATGAAACACTAAAGCAACAAAGCTTCCAAAAATAGCAGCAAGGATAAAAAGGAAAAGTAAATCCTTACTACTAAATCAAGTCAATTTATCAATTTTACCCAGTTCGTTTCTAAAAACTGGGGCTCTGTAGTAATTACAGGCACAGATATTTCCAACTGAGAAGTATCTCTAGCTGGTGAAAAAGATGTAAATACACCTGAGAACTGACTTCATGTAAATAAGCCAAAAGGGAAAATTTTACGCAAAGAAATTTGACATTCCAGTGTTCTGCAGAGTATTGTTTTTTATTAACATTTATTTAAAAAACAAACTTTTTTTCTATGTCTTTTAAATACTCTCACTAACTGCTTAGCTGAAGATGTTCTAGTTTTCCCATATGTGCAAATCATGTTCACAAAGAGTTTAAAACCTCTGAAAAAACAGCTCTAAAACTTATACCACAACCTTCTATGAAGTTAAGAATTCTTTTAGGGCAAAATGTCAGTTGAGTAGACCGAAGTGTCCAAGTATCACTTCATTAAGTCTCTTAGCTCTATGCAGTTTCTCAATTTTGGCCAGTTTCTTTTAGTCAGACATGGGCCCAGGTATCCTATATTACAGAGTGAACAAGATTTAAAATAATTTCCTGGGTGTAGGATTCTTTATGGAACAGTGCAGCAAAACCGAGTTCTTGAAAACTGTACTGGGATGCCAGAAACCAGTAGGTAATACATAACTTTATAAACTACAGCTTCACTGGTCAGAGCAAAGCAATGAATTGCTTCCCTTTCACCTCCACCTCTTCCTACCCGTTCCCCATTTTCATCACCTCTAATGCACCAACTTGTTCACATCTAAGCAATGTTTAAAAATGTAAGCAAAATCACATATCAAAGGCTACAGGGAAAACAACATTGTACCTCCAAAGCTGTAACTCACAATATAGCTTCACTAGAAAGGTCTGGCCTGAGATGTGTTTACTTTCTTTTTTAAAGTTTACTTTACTATTTTAGGACAATACATAGAAAAACGACAGCAAAGTGTATATTGACATCAAAAAACAGACAGAAAAGGAGGAAAACAACGTTACACTCAGTGGAAGCAGTATGAAATAACGGTGAAATCATCAACATGGAAGCAGAAGTGAACTTTTCAGCACAAAACAACTAAACAAAAAGCAATGCTTCTGAAATAACATTCCTGTAATTTGCCAGTATCTGGTATTTCTGAAGCTGTGAAAATTTGGGGAAGCAGCATGAAGAAAGTAACATGAAGCTGGAAAATAAGAACAAAAATCATGCTGTACTGTTTTGAACTGGCAAGAACCATCATTGAACAGCATCATATTATTTTATGAGCTGAAGAAACTTCTTTGTAATGTTTAAGATGTTATACTCTGCAGACAGATAGACCCCCAAATATACACTAACCAATTAAGCCTGACTTGAGAATATTTTCCTGGGGGAAAAAGAAACCACAACATTAATGCACAGACACATGACCACATGCAACCACTGACCAAATTCTTAGCAAAATCACACAAAAAGAAGTAGTACGACAGGGTTAAATAAGAGAAATAGAAGGCTGCTCAAAAAAGCAGGACAAATTAAGAATAAAAACTAGCAAATGGAGACTGCAAACTGATTCTTGTCTAGAATTCCAAGGATCAAGAAGGAGGATATCCTAGTGCTAAAACTGGAGAAGTAAAAAGGATGACAAAGCAGGAACTGTACCACAAGAAACATATAAAGTGTCTTTTGTCAGATATAAATGGCTGACAGTTGCAATCAATTTCCCCTCTAGTAATGGATTTCCTTCAAAAATTAATTTCTTCCAAAAATATATACATCAAGCATTAGACTACTGGCATGCTAATGAAGTGAAATCTTTCCAACTGGCTTTCATTTTGCTCTTTCTTTTTCTTCTTTTAGATAACTGTCAGTGGTCCTGGGTGAATAACGAGCTCTTAAACTCATCTATGAAACAAGAAAACCACTTAATTTTCTTAGGATCCATTAGCCAGTGTCTGAATCTTCAATGACATATTTTTGTAATTCCAGTTTTGAAATCTGGGCATTTAGAATTATGTTTGTGTTTATACAGAAAATCTCAAAGAAGAGCTAAATTTTTAAAAGGTGTTGGAAGTTCAGCATTTTCCATTAATTTCTTAGGACTCTGAATACTTCAGCAAATAAGGATATTTCGCTTAGAAAATTAAGGCATAGGCCTATTTAAATTTAATATTTACTGTAAATACAATTTAATTTTAAAGCTAAGAATTGCATGTTGTAGCCAAACATGGAAAACCTCCAAACTACTAGTTTATTATTTCACACAAAATGTCATAAAGAAACCTGCTACTTGATACTATGCTTTCATAACTGCAATTAATCTTCACTTATGTCAAACTGAACAAACTATTTAATGAGGCACTATGTGTCCTCTGAAAATTCCCAACCATCAAGAGGATTAATCTTATGAGAAATCATTACCAGATCTGGTTGGTTGCACTTCTGTGGTACCAGGTGTTTTGGGTCCTGAAGAAACAGGCTGTGTTTCCTCAAAAGCTGAAAAAAGAATTTGAGCTTAAAATGCTTAGAGATCTGTGACTTAATGGATTAGCACCAAACAGCTTAGTGAATGCTGTACAATTCCAGATGATGCTAATGCCAAGCTAAGCAAGGTGGCAGATGGCATGGAAGTGAGACATGAGACAACTGTGTCATGACAACAGAAGATGATGTCTTGTAATACAGTCTTCTGGCCTTGAAAATTGAGTTCCATACGCCCCCCAAAATTCTTATCAGCAAGGAATTTTATCTTTTAAAATTTGGTGGCATAAGAGCTGCAGCAATAGAAAAAGAAATAACCTGATGATGAAATAACTGTCTGCAAGCAGTTTTTAAGCCAGTAAAAAACATGTTTTTCAGCTGGTTACACAGACACAAGAATGGTGAATAAGCAGCTCTCTGAGCGTTGGTAGCCAAGAATCTTAAGCAGATCTTAAAATTAACTTTTCCAGATCTACGTGATAAGATAATGTAAAAAGAATATGGAAATAATCTGCTGATTACCCGTCTCCATTTCTCTGGTTTCTGCAGAAGGTAGAGATATAGATTTCAAAGTTGGACTCTGAGTAGCTAAGAACAAACATGAAAAAAAATTATGATACTGAGTCAGACGCTATAATTGCAAATGTTATAAAATCTAATTATAACTATAAATGGCAAGTTTTTGTTTGGTTTGAAGCTCTCTTCTATGAATTTTACCTCATGCAAACCTTGGCATACATTATCTAATGAGGCTGAAATCATATTATTGAACAGATTTTTTTTCTTCACAGTAAAGAAGCTACAACCCAAACAAAATATCTTCACATCACTCACAGGCCTGCACAAAGCAATTACTATTGCACTATGTGTAACTGTTTTAAAAAGAGGTTCAATGGAAAAAGAGAAAAAAAGAGCAGCACAATGAAGACAGTGAAATAATAATGAAATTAGTACACAGCATTTTTATCTGTTATGATGTAATAAAGACTATCAAAGACCTTACGGTTATTTCACTTTGCAATATGGATAACCTGCAATGTGCTTTAATGAAAACAAGGAACCAAGGTGGAACTGGGCATTCTTACCTAAAGGCCATCATGAAAAAGTTTCCACCATGTGTATGTTCTGCACTACTGTCCTGCTTCTAAGAAACAGATCCTATTCAACTGTGTGTATAGGCCATTAAGTACCATTCTTTCCATTCTTTCCTAGATGCCTGCCTAGGCTGTAACAAATTCAGAAGAGAAAATTTCCACCTAAATTTTTATTAGTCTTTATGCAGATGTTTTTTGAAAACCAGTTATACCAGAATTTTAAACTTAAGCTCCTCTGAATGCTTGAGATGGAGAAAAACATTTAAACAACTAGGTATAGAGTTAATTTTTAATGTAGGCAGGATGAATACAAGCCAAAAAAATGAGCAAACTTTTTTTGTATATTGGGTCTGCTTTCCCATTACTTTCAATCTAGCTTATTATATTAGTAGGTCTCAGATTACTATCCTGACATAGTTGGAGTCAGCAGTTGGACCAGATGATTGTTGTACGTCACTTTGAACTGAAACTGCTCTATTCTAAATTTATAGATAAGAAAATAATACCAAAAAAGCTGTATGATTCACAGCTTTTGATAAAAGTTTCCAATTATCCATTTACATACAGTTAGAACTATGAGAGATCTCCCAAAGGCATCAGAACAATGAAGGCATGTTAACAAATCTATCTTTTGAGAAAGGTTTCAATCCAAAACTGACCACACAGAAAGTTTATAAAACAAAGGAGATGTCTCCCTCTGGTATAACTGAGATAGAAAAATAAGGAAAAAAGTCTTGAGGGGAACTAGGGCAGAATACATCTTACACATAGTTAAACTGCAGAAACTAAAATTTGCTTTCTTTGCCAGTTTTATGACAGCAGGTGATCAAGACATGCAGAGGCGCAGAGGAGAGAAATCTCTGTTTGACATCTCCCTCTCTCCTGTAACTGAATTTAACCAAACTTCTTCAATACATTTCTTTACTACTGTTAAAACAAATATAGATGCCTTCAAACATAACTTGAAAACAGCTGTCAAAAACTTTAGCAAATTAAGAACAAATTGTGAAGATTATTTTCATGTTCTTGAGAATTTGGTTCAAATATGCATTTCAAAAAGAAAGAAATGTTCCTGGAAATTATTTTAAAATTTGGCAGGCTGCATTAGGCAACAGCATGCTATTTAAATAAACCAGCACTTTTATTTGCTGACTTCTTGACTAATGTTTAGTGAAATCCATACTGATTCAAGGCTGCTCCAGTTCACTAGTGTAACAGCTGTTTATACAGACAGCAGCAGCAAGTTGTTTTTGTAGAATGAAATACTTATGACTAACACAGTGACTCAGTGTAGAGAAATACAAGCCCACTAGGAAAGCAGAGGTCTTGAGAAGAATGAACAAGGAATTTGATGTAGGGGAGCACAGGCATGGGATGATAAGAGATGGGGACCAGGCCTGGCACTGGAGACCTCATGCCCTCCTCAGCTCAGTGGTAGTTATAGAAATTGCACACCTAGAGTTGGATAAAATTTAATTCAGGGGTAACAACAAGAACAAAGAAGTAGTATCTAACATAGACAAATGGCACAAATGTTTATGGAAAACTTAGCTGTAAGATGTCTCTCAGCAAAAGAAAGAAAGCAAACAAGAAAGCAAGAAAGCAAGCAGAGAGGAGGAAGAAATGATCAATATGAACATCATATTCCTCCCAGCCCAGATGATCATAACTTGCTGAAGGATCTCCACTGATCACTAAGACAGGCATGAAATCACCAAACTTAGGACACAGCAGTGTAGTGGAAGAGTGAGAAAGGTACTGGGAAAAGGGGTAGAAACTAAGAAGTTTGTGTGTTACTATTTTAAGTACAGTACTGCTATTATTGAGGCTTTTTCTGCATATAAGTAATTTTACCTGCATTAATATTTGTTTTACTCTAAGACTTAAATCTAGGCTTATGATGACCCTTGAATTAGATAGGTTGTTAATGGCACATGTTAATGGAATTTCCATTTCACTGATGATAAATTCTTGGCTTCATATAAACATACATGTATATTCATATACATATATGTAAATATGTCTATTCATATCCATACATATATATATCCACATACAAATGTGTGTACATATATAAAAATACAAGTTGTTATTGGTTTTTTTTTTAAAGGTTTGTTCCCTCTTTGCCAATAAGATTTTGACCCTTACATTTTGACCCTAACATAGGTAAAACTATTTTGAAAATATGAGCAGTGCCATAATTTTGCAAATATAAGCCCTCTCCCAAAGTGATCTGAAGTTCATGGCCAAACTCATGAATTTAGAAATGAGCAAGCATATAAGATTATTTAAATTACAACAATACTATAAATTACAACACTGTTTTAACCAAATATACAAGTATTTGGCAAACTACTTGAAAACCCACAGAACTCATGCTGGCTGGAGCAGTACTCCAACTGTGAAATATAGTCAGTCTCAGAGGCCTGTGGTGTACTTCCAAGAAATACCCAAAACTGTGTAAGTATAAATTGCCATCATTGTTCTACAGGTAAAAGTTAGCACATATATCCTCACAAGATTTTGTTTGTTTGTTTTTTAGAAACAAGCGTTAATCTGGAGCATACTGTCACAACAATAGAGCAAAACCAGATTTAGAGTGGAAGAAATTAGCTATTAAAAAAAAAAAAAAAGCTAATGGCTACCATACTCTACATACAGAGTGATATTACTGCAGCTGAAGCATTAAATCCTACCAGCCAGAGATACAACAAAAGAATTAGATAATTTTTCATTGAAGTTACTCAAATTCACAAATAAAGTAATTACCAAGTGGTGTCAACCGACTTTTTGGAGCATCAGAGGTTCTGGACGCAGAAGGAAGAGGCTGTATTTCATTAGAAGCTATGATAAAAGAAATAACCAAGGCTTTACTTGATTAAGAGCATTACAAGACACACTATGGATCCATATCTTGGTTTATAAACTGCTCACTCCTGAAACCAATAGTCTTTAATTAAAAAGGAAAAAGTAGCTCCAACCTAGAAAAAAATCAACACGTTTGTCACTTAAAAGGGGCATGGAACATGAATGAAAGCACATTTTCCTTATTTGTAGTAAAAAGATCCATCTATCACTGGAATTTTATAATGAACATCCTCCAATTACTATGACCAGCTAATGTGAAATTAAGCAGTGATTAATCTTGATTAAATTTCATATTTTAACCTTTAAAAGCACAACAAAGAAGTAAGCAAGGTTGATTATGATTTAAAACTGATGAAAAGTTTTAATGAAAATAGAATTGACTGATGATTTATCTTCAGCAAATTCCGGAAATCTGCTTGCAGCTGTAAATGAAACAAAGACAAAAGAGAACATGGCATTAACATGAATCAATAGAATTATTTAACTATGTTTTTGAGAAGCACTAGAAGTTCTCTTCTGGGAATATATCTGCATTGCAGTCTGGCAAATGCTGATGATTTTTTCCATTATCATACATCATTCTGTATCAATACCACCTGTGTGAGAAAAAGATGATCAAAGTTTAAAAAAACCCACCACCCACCCAAACCACTGTTATAGATTTGAGTTCATAATTTTGCGTGGTTTGGAGATTAAACTACAGGCAACAAAGACAACATTTGAGAATACAGAATTCTGAACACAAGAACAAGTAGGTGCAGTGTCAAATCATAAAATTAAAAATACTACCACTTAAAACATAAATAATTTATTCTGAGACCTTGTTATGAAAATCAGTGGTGCTCTTTTATCCTCCAGGACAAATACAATTATGTACTGACACGGGCAACATAAAGTTTTTGTTTTGGTTGATGCTACCTAAATGCCCTGTCTTCAGAAGAAAATCAACTCGGTTGGTGAGGTCAATTTTACCGATGGGAATTTCATATAATTTCAGTCATGTAGATCACATAGATGGAAAGGATTACTTTGAAAATTAAAATTGAATCGCGGAATGAAATCTGCTAAAAATAATCATATGTATAATCATCACAGTTCAGACAGAGCTAGACGCATCCTGTTTTACATTTCATGTGTGAGTCCCTGGAACACAAATGGAACCAGAAATTAGGAATTCCTTTGGAGTCAATACAAAGAGGATGCAGCAAGTAGTAGAAAAGTTCTGTTGGAGGTGAAAAAATCACTTTATGTACAGAGAAGGTAAAAAGCAGCAAAATTAGTTACCCAGTATGCTTTGAGTTTGCATCAATTCGGGTTTAGACGTTGATTTAAATTCCTCAGGTCCATGTTTTTTCTCAGTCTGAGCTAGAAGAAAGAAGTTTACCTTAATTTAAATTTGAGCTTTTCTTCACCTACTTCCATAAGCCTTCTGCTTTTCTTAACATTATTTTATGACACCTGAGTATAACAACTTCTGCAGCAGCTCAACTCTGTTATGATTAATAAGTATTTTGTTTTCAGATGTAAGGTCTATATGATTTCTGAGATTTATTTTGTTTCATTTTTAAAAATGAAAATTTAAGTAACAAAGTGTAAAGCTAGTATCAGATCACAGTGTATTTCTGTGATTTCACAGCCTCCCAAATTCATTATGATACACATTTGTAAACAAGATCCGTCACATCACAAAGTGTATTTAGAAATATTTTCCCTGCTATTACAGATTTTTAAAAATCCTTCTAATATAAAATTTACTGGAAAAAAAAAAAAAAAGAATAAATATTCACCTGTGATACCTTAGGTCTTTTATTTTTCTAGTAATAAAATAGGCTTTTGACTTTAATTCATTCCTCTAATTCTACGTCTTCAGATTAATGCATGAGCAGTTTATTAAACAGCCATTAAAAGTAACTAAACTGAATGGCCGACTATATTTTAATAAACAGTTGCATAATTATATTCTTACAGCTGTTTCACCCAACATTTAATTCCTATGGTATGTAGGTCAAGATCAACTCTTTCTATCCTGCTGGAAGTCCCATAGTATTTAAGCAGTCATATAGTATACAGAACTGGTAATCTCAGACTAAAAAAATGACGAAGCTTGTTGATATGAAACACAGGATGGTAAGGTGTCAGCCTTGAAAATGTTCAGAGCATTAATTCCTTCCCCAGAACAAATTACAGAGTGTTGAGCACATGTTGGTATTTAGAGATCTTTCATATTGATCAACATCAACAGAGCACAAAGTTTAGTATTGGTTCAGTTTAATAAAAGCTCATTTTCTTTTTGAGATACAAAAGAGAGCTCCTTTTCCAGGATACTCTCTGTGGTTTTTCTAAAATCAGCTGATCACACTTCAGGCAAGAACTGATCTGGTAGGTTTATGAGTTTCTAATTTAATTTCCCTAAGGGGACATGCTGTTTCCCAGATTCTAAACAGTTACAGAGTTGCTACTACAGTTACAGTCATTATACTATTTACTGTTTTGGTATATGATGTTTTTAAGTGCCACAAAAGCTGGCATCTCACAAATAATGCCTTACTAGGACCCAGTTCAGCTTCTACTAAGTCAGCTACAATCCTGTTACTATCATCAATGGAAGGAGGATTTCATTCTCCAGAGAAGTTAAAGCAATTTATCTTTACAAAGCTTGTGGGAAAAATTAAACCACAAGAGACCCAGATAATCTGTTCCTAAAAAGTACTTCAAAAGCTAACATTTCTGAAATGTAATAATGAAAAAAAAGCAAGAAACTAACCAACCTACCAAAAAACCCCCAAATAACCACCAAATGCAAAAACAGAAATTTAGAACTCTTTTTTAAGACTCATCATGTTTTGCTTTTTTTTAAATATCAGGTGGTTCACAATCATATGAAGCATGTTTCTTGTCAGCTAAGCTAGCTGAGCAAGCAAAACAAGAAAAAGCAATGCCTAGAATTGGGACAAAAGCAACTGTGCTCTTCTCTGTTAAGCAAAGGGCATTGTAAGGTGCTGTGAAGCAACAGTAAAGTAAAGATATAGAAATCAGAAAGTTTAGGATTTAAGCTAAATTAGAGAAAAAGAGATAAATGCTTCTGATTTTTCCAGGGCATCAGGTAAAATAGGTTTAATATGCCAAGCTAAGTGGCTTTACTGTCACAGCATGGAATACAGCAAGAATGCATTTATAGAACATCTTGTAAACTATTCCATGTCCTAGACAAATGTGCTGGTATTTTTATCTGTTGGCCAGCTCCAGTTTCCCTGTGAAGTTAATAAAGGAGGTTGTTCACACTTGCTCAAACTGAAAGAAAAAATGGCAGTGGTATTTTGAGGTATATTAGACAGCATTTGAAAGATAGAAGGGGAAAAAAAGAAAAAAAAGAAAAAAAAATTATGAATTTGTGATGCTGTGTTAACAATAAATGAATCCAAAATGGAAAATACCGAAACAAGCCTGGCAAAAACAAACCATGAAAGAGCTTATTAACCAGCCTTTCCAAGGAAGTATATGCCAAGGGAGGGGAGGCCTGAAATTTAGAAAATTATGGGATGCCTGTCTGACAAATGCACTAAAAAAAGTTACTGAACCATGTCACGTCTCAAAGCACACCCTTTTACGGAGAGCCAGTGGAATGTAAGAGCAGTCCAGCTCATGGAGCCTCTCAGGTACTCCACTTGCTGAAACACTTCAAACTCCTTTCTTCCCTTCTTGCATGACTGATGACACAATGGCTGCTACAGCACACAGGTCCTTTGTAATCAGTGCTCTGTTGCCACTTCTAGCACAGAAATCCTTACAGATTTCACAGCAACTGATTACTATGCCTATGTCAAAGAATCTAGTATGATTTTCAAAAAGTCTGAAATATAATAAAGTAGATTCTATTGCTAAACTCAATTAATTGTGTCTATATGTGCAACCCATCTCCCAAATGCAATGCTTGCAAAAAGCTGGTGCTCCAGACTCTCTCTTACTTCTTGCTTGTGAATGTCTGGCTCAAATCCTTAAGTATTCAAGTTATTTTTGCATATGCAATGTCTAGACTTCAATTTAAGTCAAAGAAGTTTTTGTGTCTCTTGAAGGATTCACTTTCATTTCCCTCTTTCCTGGCACTGTTTTTTTTTCTCTTAAACTGAAATACTGTAAACGGAACTAATAGATTATTTAACATAAACAGTGTGACAAACTTTAACATGAGACACTGCTGCTATGACCAGCAGACAATAACTGAAAAAAGATGTTCACCACAGAAAGAGACATGAAACCACAGAGAAAACATGAAGTGTAAGATGAAACTTATTCTAAATATTTCAGTTAATAGCAAATTGTGTGATAGCAGTAAGAATAGGCTTAGCTGTAATAAGTGGTTATATATAGACTGTCACGAAGAATACATACTTGCCAATTAATATAATGTACAGCAAACACACTATCCAAATTCATGAACACAATCCTGTGCTGTCTAGCGTTGACTGTGCGTATGATTAGAAATACTGCCAGGTACATAAAAATAATTAGAGAACACAAAGGAAACAGGTCAAATGGATTCTCTCCTCCCAGGGTGATCAGCTTTCACAGTTTATCTGATTAACCTCTGAACTCCAGTAAAAGGAATTATGTATTTTGGTTATATTAACACAGGCCTGAGGACTGGATTTTTGCAGGAGAGCTGATTACATACATTGATGCACTCATTTCTCCCTTTCACAAAACAGCAAATCTCTATAAACTATATTTGTAGATTGCTTGTTCTGCACTTAGATAACATAAAAAACTTAGTAAAAATAACTGCAGAATTTAAGTCCACAAGAAACCTCAGACTGTAAAACAAAACAAAACAAAATGAAAAATTCTTTACACTTTTTTAGAAAACATTGCCACACATTTCCAACTAAAATAAAGCCATTTCTTACACATATGCTACACTCCGGAGTCCCCTTGGATAACAAATCCCTGGAGAAAAGCATCTTTCCTCTTAATATTTAGGATGAACAGAAAGGGCTATCCATATGAAGGCTTTGTAGAAAGGTACTGATGTTTAAGACTACAGTTTGGTAAGTACAGTTATCTATTGTGTGAAAAATTAAATTCTGCAAATATTTTCAAATAAAAAAGAAAAAAATGATGGATTGTTTAATCTAAAAGATGGTCATTGATCACTACATTATTTTGCTGCATTACTTCCTCCTACATCTCTTTTATTCCCTACATATTTTTGGGAGGGGTTTTGTTTGATTGTTTGTTTTAATGAGAGACTAAGTTGGTGTGATGTAAAGTATGATATATTTGAAATTCTTCAGGCATAAAGTAAACACAGTCATATCTAAGGGTAGTATCTGTGTGAGCAGTGTGATGTCAAAGCAATAATGTGTCACACCATTTCAGCCAGCCAGGAAATACTTTACAGATGGAATAAGGTGATGCCAGCAAGATCGCGTAATATGACTAAACTAAACCAAAGCAAACCATCACTGTATTTTTTCCTCAAATTCTTTTTTTCTTTTTAAAGTCTTGCCACCATTCAAACTTCTTTTCTCCCTTTCAGCAAAAAAAGTTGGCAGAAGCCAACTAATGTGTCTAATGACAGCATAAAAGCCAAACTACAGAAAATGGAGAGGGTGTGTGCCTACTTAACAAAACCGAAATGGGGTTTGATAAAATGAGGGGAAAGTCACTCTTCATTGTCTGACCCAACTGTTTAGTTCTCTCTTATCTTTTTTCCCTCAGATTGCTAATGTTAAAATATAGGGCTGCACTTGCCATACAACTTGATAAAGTAGCCTGTCTTTGTTAAACTAACTTGCTTCCTAAGAAAATGTAGGCAACAAATCTTGTGAATTTTTAAATTGCAGTTAATATTTTTCAACCATTTAAGAAATCAACATCTGAGTATCCCCTTTTAAGTAAGTGGTGTTTTTTCAGCCCCAAGTAGATGATTAAAAAATTAATTTTTCCAACTATACAAGTTGACGTCCATTGCACAGACACATAACCTTGAATATGAGTCTAAGATAATTCTATATTCCTTCCCCATGTAAGTGAAGAGTTCCCATTGAGATTGAATAGGACCAGTAAATCCAGAAAGGAACTGTTGTCAAAATTAACCTGTACCAAACTGAACTTAAGAGGAACATCTTGTCATCCTCTGCACCTCTAAAATTGAGCTGGTTACTGTAAATGTTACATCTCAATCTCATGCATGGATTTTGCAACATTCATGTTGTTATCTCTAATTTTCTTCTTCATATGCTTCCTGAAAGGCAGAAGTTCAAGGTCCATGAGAAGGAAATTCTTGTTTTGCCATTTTTCACAACTTAAAATCAAATCTTTGTGGGGTGCTTTGAAGTCTTTTTATAAACCTAAAAACTGTTGCATCTGAATTTTTCCTCCAAAATTAGATTCCTATATTTGTCCACATAACCACTCACAGCTACTAAATTCATCTACATTATTCTCCTCTTTTCCAGTAGCTGTACTGCCTCTGACTGCAGATTAAACAACACAAAGACTGATGTAGTTTTATTTTGTATATTTGGCAAAGATATTCCACAGAGTTTTTTAAATATAGAATTTTAATTACCTGGGAGGGACTGTGGGGAGATTTCTTGAACTGCTGGTGTTTTGGATTCAGCAGGCCATACTCCAGTTTCATTCTTAGCTAGAGGGAAAAAAAACATTAGAGAGTAATTGCAAAATTGTATCTGCTCTGTTGTACTTACTTGTTTCTGTCCCACTTCACTTTGCTGAAGTAAATCAACATGGATAAATGTGGAGAGCTTATTACAACCTTTGGGAATCAATGAAGTTCCACTGAACAATCAATACAAACATCTATCTAGACATGTTAAAAGCACACATTTTTGGTATTGTTTTGTCCACTAGAAGACTCCTTCAAAATAAAATTCACAGCAAGGGATTTAATGCCTTGGGAATCTTTACTTTCACAGTGCAAAACAGTTTTCAGTGTTTTTTGTTTGTCTATCATTTGATCATTAACACTGAAAATGATTTTCAAAACTCAAAGATGTAATATAATTCTAAGCATTATACAAGAACAGTCTAATAAACTTTCAGATTCACTGGAATTGTCACACCAATCATGTTCTTATTTTCATCTTGTATTAGTTTGAACAATTATAGTGGTATGATCCTAGTCTTCTTCTAAGCTGGGGTAGGGCTTTTTACATGGGTAAAACATGGGTGTTTAGCAAGAGGACAAAGGGAAATGGTTTCAGACTTGAAAAGGGGAGATTTAGGCTGGACATTAGGAAAAAAGAATTTCCTATGAGGGTGGTGAGATGCTGGAACATGTTGGCCAAGGAAGTTGTGGCTGGAAGTGTTCAAGGCGAGGTTGGATGGGGCCTTGAGCAACCTGGTCTAGTGGGAGGTGTCCCTGAACATGCAGGGGGGTTGGAACTAGAGTCCCTTCCAACCCTAGCCATTCTATGCTTCTATGAAAAATATGGGCTATGAAAAACAGATCTGTCACAATATGGTCTACTGAGTTTTAATGGTATTTTTGTTAATTGTATATCATACATGTATCTATCACTACCAGCTAGTAACACCTTGTTTTCTATGCTTGTTGTTCAAAGAAAATATTAGTAATCAAGTTAATGATGTCATTAATTTTATCATCATCACTGAAAACCAGTAATGCACTGTAATGTAAATGCTACAATTAAGCTTTTCCACTTAGATTTGATTTTCAGTAGCTGCAGATGATGTTAATATTTATCTTTCAATTGCTGGTAAATGCTTAAGATACTAACATTTAAGGAACTCAGCCTCTGGTCAAACATATGAATACTCAAACACAATCAAATATTGATGTATTGTTTAGCTCTACCCTTACAAATAAACATGATCCTAACAGGAACAAGCACTGTTCTTTTCTCACTGCAAAGCAAGCCAATCTCTGAATATACTGTGGCCAGAAATGTAGTAACAGAATAAATTAAACAAAGCAGAAACAAAAAAAGGAAAAAAATCTGACCCAGTTTTTTTGAGTTCAAATTAAGTACTAAGACTAGCCAAGCCAAAAGTCATCAGCTCCAAAAATCCACTCAAGGGATCTGTGAAAGATGCACTGGAGGAATTACTAAGGTTTTTTAAGATAGCTGGATTTCTCACAATTATGTTATTCATAGATGATATCCTAATTTACAGATCTTAAACAAAAGCCTTTTTCTTTCTGGTTTCAAATCAGTTCTGAAATGTTCCAATTTCTGGTTTCAAATCAGTTCTGAGAAGGTATTCAGGAAACAATTTCTCACATATACACAAGTCAGAATTAATATAATTAAAATTCACTGAAAATGTGGTTTTTCAAATGGACACATAAACTTCCATTTTTAAAGATGTATGTTGAAATGCATAACCTATAAGCAAATTCAAATTTGTAAAACAAAACCAAACCCCTGTAGACCATAACAGTGACTGTTTTCCCTGTTTTCCTCTAGGGATCAGAGCTACTGCATATTTTCTGTGGCTACAAAATACCTTAAAAAAACCCACATAAGTAAATTTGTATGAATCCTTACAAGTACAAGCTAATGATTAAATAAACAAATAGGAAAAAATAGAAGGTCAGATGGCAGAAAAAAAGGACTTTTCTTGTATAGATGATCTCACATGGCTAAACTTCTGGTATTGCACATGAATACTACAGGTTTAGTTAATTTCTGCTTACCCAGTTTTTTCCTAGATGCTTGAGGTATGTCATCTATTGTCAGGAGAGGAGGAAGTTTCTGCTGAGTTTCATTGAGACCTGGAACAATAAGGTGCACTACAAAGAAAGATTTGACCCATTAATTCCAGAAGAGATGAAAAATACACAATCTGCCCTGTGAGATATCTGAACCTTTGGAAGTTTAGTCTACGTATCTGGGAAATCAGTTAATAATCACTCCCATTTGGTGTTATTTCCCCTTCATACCTACTCACTGTATTACCAGGATTTTGTAATTAATCAGAATTGCAAACAGTTCAATACTCAAGCATAAAACACTGGAGTATTGCAGTATCACAGATATTTAGACATTCTCTCTGGTGGGCCAAGAAGACTCTTCTGAAGAAATTCTGCAGTGTGAGGGTTGTGACACAGTGGAACAGGTTGCCCATAGAGCCTCTGGAAGTGTTCAAGGCCAGGTTGGATGGGGCTGTAAGCAACCTGCTGTAGTGGGAGGTTCTCCATGCTAAGCACTACATGATAAACTTTTAGGTTGTTTTTTTAAATTTTATTTTGTATGCCAACATTGTGTAATTTTAGAGGTCAAACAAGAATGGAAAGCATGACACTGAATGACTTAAGGGAAGCAGTTATGCCCCAAGGTCTAAGAGCAAGCTCTAATTGCAAAGGTTATAATAAACGTCATTATTTCCTAATAAATCAGTACAGGTTTGTAGGTTGGTTTTTTTGTTGTTTTTCTTTATTTGTTTTTTTATATTTTTTCTTTTGTTTTTATTTAAAAAAAAAACACCTGAAAGAACAACCCCTGATCTCAGTAAGATCTTTGTCACAGAACTTAGCCTGAGCTATGAAAGAACTTTTTGGCTTAAAAAGTGACAGTGTCTTCTAATAAAACCTTTGGCAATGAAATTACCCTATTTCTTTTAGGCTACATCATCATTGGAACCATCTGTAGTGCCACAAAGTATAAAAAATACTGTCTGAACCAGGTGCAAAATGTCCTTTGATATGCAAGGGAAGATCAATCAAGATAAGAAAATTAAAAGTATATACACAGTTCTAATTTTCAGCAAAAGATGAATAAAAATAATAAAAATATCTTCTAGTCACCTAATATTGCTCCTGGTAGAGAAGAAATATCTGAAGTTTTTGACTGTGTCCGATTTTGAATAACTGTGGAGACAATAAGAGATATCAGAAAGTCACTTAAAAAATTTGAAGAAACAAAACCACATCTAAGAGAAGACTTGGAATTCTGAAAATCACACCTCAACTTCATAATTGGAGATTTCCTAATCCTTTTCACATTCAGCTTAAAAGACTGTAAACTCTGTTTCCTCCACATCGTCTCTTAACTGTCCCTTGGCATACCAGTTTTATATCCTCGGTGAAAAATAACATTCTGTGCTCATGTTTACATAGGGCCAAATAAAGGCCCACTCATTACCCTGCTAGTGTGCAAAAAAACATGCTTGTGAATTAAATGCCAGTACATTTGTGTTTTAGTGGTAATTACCGTATTTTCTTTCACACCACCCTCCATTGTTTTCCTGTCCTTAAACTGTGAGCTAGGCAAAACTTTCTTGAATTTTTTTAACTTAGAATTATTTGCAAAACAATTTCTGTTAGCAACTTTTAATCTGCAGCTCATTTTTTGTCAGCTATCTTCATTAATTTTCAAAGATTACATTATTATACTACCTCTCACTACTAGTAAGAAACAAGCTTGTCTAAAGGGCCATACGTTTAAGTCTACTGCAGCTCTCTCTCTGCTGACCAGGGAAAGAAGATGAAGAGAGTCTAAGTCAATTACTTAGCTAAAGATACCCACAAAAAACCATGGTAGGATGAATCTTATCCATATTGCTGCCTTTCATGCCTGACTATCTATGCACAACTGGAATATTAACATATCCAGACAATCCAGTTGAAAAAGAATGGATACTAGCAGGAATCAGAACTCATTGGCATCCATTCAATGACTCAAGTAAGTAATTGTTTATAATGCAATATAATAGCTCATTTTATTATCACAGATAGGTAACATTAATAATATCTGTAATTAAAAGATACAATAATACATAAGGTTACACCTATTCTAAAAGGAATATTCACATCAGAGTTTTTCTTTTTAAGTTACTCTTGCAGAGCATAAGAATCAATTAAAATATATTCAAATTTACCTTGTTTGATTATTGTGATAGGGACCAATTTCTTATTATCATGCAGTGTAATCTAAGAAAAGAGGGAGAAAAAAATTCTTGGGATAATTGCCATAACAGTAATTGAACTTTCTTAGTAACAAAAATACAGGGCTCTAAACCAATACTGTGCCTGCCACATGTTAACACTGGATATGACTCTGGCCCTAGGCACTGAAGGGTATGCTATTCCTTCAGTTTCAATGGGCTAGTATAATAATATTGCATTATGATCTCCATTTTTTCACATAAAACTGCAATATTTGACAGTTTAGGAATGCCCAAACCTTTTTTCTTTTAAGAATGTCTTGAGCACTCACAAGGGAGTAACGCAGAAAACCAAGACAAGCTGTAAGTCTTTGGACTCAGACTCGTTTTATTTGGTGAAATTGTTTCCAAAGTATAAGTGGACAGCCACCCATGTTCTTCTCACATTTTATCCTGAGTAATTGGATTCATCTGCTGTTCACTTGTCTTAACCAGATTACTTTTTGCCAAAGTGTGAATCTTTTTTCAGCATTTTGATATTAGGAAAATAAGGAAAATATAAATGGGCCACACATTAATTAAAAAAGAAGAAAACATCTGATTCCAAAGATGATAAATCAGTATTCACTATGACACACAGGAGCTAGGAACAACTTCTGAAAGCTTAGTAACAAGCTGACCTGATGAGAGGATGAAATAGCCATCAATATGAAAATGCTAAATCCATTAAAACTATTTTTTCAGTTATATCTTGGTTATTAGAAATAAAATAACTAAAACTATTGCCCCTCTGTGTTAAATGTACACTAATAAATTCAGAAGTTACTGTTCATTTTGCACTTTGTGATATCTGGTCTATTTCACGTGAAAGAACATTTGCATGAAAGTTCAGCTTTCATTGACAAAGATTTAATCATTTACCCAAGGATAATCATTTTTTATCAATTCTAAATATAAAATAAAAACTTTAAACCCACTATTGTTGGGCACACCTCAGGCGCATGCTTAAATCTAAGAAGTTGGAAGACAGAAAATCTCAATAACACGGCCCTTTCCTCAGAGAAATGGGTGGAAAATCATTACTTTCTGCCACCAAATAACTGTTTCTCATTGGCATGAACATACTTTGAAATTAACTATTATCAAGATTTACCTTTCAATTTTGCCTTCTAGTGAAAAAATTGTGTTGAAATGATCAGCTTTTGAAGTCATACACATGACTAACTAAAGTAGGACAAATTGCATTTAATAGAAGGTGTTAGTTTCATCATACTTCTCATCAGAAGCACTACAATCAAATAAGTAACTTTCAAGATGTAGTGAGCACTCATGTAACTCAACTGTAGAATTTCTAATCTTAATTATTATCAGTCCTTTTACTAGTAAAGGGCTCCTAGATTGATGAGAGCATACTTTCTTTGTTGAATAATAATGGATTACTTTAATGACAGAAATATAAATAGGCTAAATACATTAAAATACATTCAAAATCTAGTTTTTCACTCAAGAACAAATCATTGACAGGAAATCAGTGCTTCACAGATGCTGTAATTATACTGTTTGCTTGCACAAATCGTCAAGTGCTGCATTTGAAAATCACTGCTGTGTTGTCAGACCTTTTTTTCTCAGTCTCAAAAAAGTAGGCACTACTGCAGATATTTCTATGTCTAGGTCAATTTACTACTTGGGCAAACTATTTTGGAAACACTAGCATATCATCCATAAGAATGGCACTATGAACTGTGTTTTCCACACAGAATATAAAATGTACAGGCATTAGGAACATTAGTTATTAAAATGGCCGTGTTTTATCTCCAAGAATGGAGGAATATGGCAAATGAGATATTTCTTAACTTCAGAGCAGAATTAGAGATGCAAATTACACCATAATTCAGGCATCTTTGTACCATATACTACAGCATATTGTATAAAGCACTACAGTTCTTGGACATTCTTTCTAACAGCATATGGCAGCATACTTTACTAGACACTTCTTTTTTGCCTCTCTTACATTTCTATACTTCAAAAAGCCACAAACAACCGGGATACACATAAGAGACTCCTCACTAGGGAGAGCACTAGGGACAACCTGCATTTAGTAAGTTTTGGAAAAGCAGTCATGTTTTCTTTTAGAGTTTTAAAAAACAATATAAATTAAGAGTCTTGGGTTTTGGCTAGGATTAAAAAATAATAATAATAATAAAAAAAAATCGAGGCAGACCCCACCTTTCAGATTGACATTATGAAATTACAGGAACCTAATCAGACAGAAGAGGAAATGCATTTCTATTGCATTCTCTCCACCCTACCACCACCCATTGTTTATGAAAGGAAACAGAATGATCATCCCTAGAGCTCTCCTTTTCTTCCCCTCTCTAATTAGTTGTAGCTCACACAGCCCCAAGAGCTTAGTCAAACTTAAGGGATGAACTTGCCAAAAGAAACACAAGCTGATTTGTGACTGATGTTGAAAGGGCAGAATGACTAGATGGACCTATAATGTTGCTTTAATAAACAGCCTTTAAAACCTTTCCTTACAGAGAGGGCTAGAACCATGCTGATAAGAGCCTGTTGTGCCTTTGTTGGAAATAAAGGCACAAACAAAGCTTGGCACTCATTCTGGCTTTGCACTGATGATGCAACTGCACCACTGAAACGTACCCCACCTAATCCTGTGGAAACTGCAGTAGTAAAGTTAATGTAGGTGCTGGCCACTGTCTGCTTCCCAGACTTAGTTTTATGGCTTTTTGCACCATTAAAGTGAGAATGATAAGAGAATTTTTAGAATAATCTGTGCAATGAATTAATGATATTTCTGTGGAGCGTGATAAGGCAGTACTGTGCTGGACCTAAGCCCTGTGAGGCTGACTAAAAAGACTCTGCATGTTGGCTTCAGTCCTCCTTTTATGGTTAAGCTGTGCAAATATTTGGAAAACTGTTACAGCTCACTTTCTCAGGACTTCTCTTACATAAATAGAATTCCTACTTCCACAGAAGTGGCATAATAGTCAGGGTCCTAGCACACAGCATTTGTTAAGAGGAAGAAAGGAGCTCAATTTGCACTCCAGATACCAGACTAAATTCCCTGGTCTTGGGCTGTCACGTGTAACTTTAGAGATGCATATGGGACCACTGGGAAGAACAGTAAAGTTGATTTTACCAACAACATAATGAGATTAGCATCTTCCTGAATATCTTTTCAACTGGCTCATATTACTCACAGATAAAATATTTCCTCTTGAATGTGAGACATGACTGTTTCCAGTACCCTAAGCATTATACTTCTCTAACTCTCTATGTAGTGCTATAATAAAGTATTACTATCTTAAATGAATACCTAATTACTCCTATGTGAAAATGTATGTAATGGACTGTAGTTTGATTCCTGAGGGAAATCCAGATCTGATAATTACAGACAGTTGTATTGTACAACAAGTACAATATGAACACAGCTTAAAAAGGGACAAATAAATTTTAATGCTTAGAATCCATACATGGAAACCATCGTCTTCATCTTTGTTAAAAGAATCAGTGTATGTAATCATCTCAGCTATAGTTCTCAATTATTTCATCAACCCACACATACAAACTCTTCTCCATACAGTTACCTAGTCTTAGATTTAGCAGATTATTTATATTGGCAATTTATGGCTGTAATGTCTTTTTCACTTCAACAGAGAAGAGAAATTTGACCACAAAAAAATACAAATCCAGTATAGAAAAGACTGTTTTGCATACCTGTGTTTGGGAATTAGGTACCAACTTGTACATATTCTGGAGCTGCCCATTTACTTTTTTACCTGGTTTGACAAAGAGAGAAATAAATGCATAGAATTACTTTTTGTTTTGTCCAAGGCAGAGAAAACAAAATTTATTCTCCTTTTTCAATAGCTAAGGAAATTTGAAGGCTTAATTACAAGGTAACAGTTACGTGTAACAGTTTTGCTTGGTATTGTGTCTCCAGATTAATTATTCCATCTGCAGACCTTCCTCTTCACATTTGGACAGAGAAGAAATTAAATGCATTCTACTACATCAGGGTAGATGAGCTGAATTGGTCTTTGGGACTTACTACAGAGAAGTTAGAGGTACCCAAGAGGATTCTATTAAAAAAATTAATATAGCTACAACACTAATAGCTGGAAGAAGAATTTCTGCATCTCATCTGTCAGGCTGGTAACTCTGATTTTTAAGTGAGCTGTTCTAAAAGAAATACACTGTTAGCACTGGCAACACAGAGCATGCGTATCACTTCTCTTCAGGTTGTACATGGTTTCCTGTATCTCAGCATATGAACCAAGTAACCAATAGAGTCAATCTCTGAATTTTTTTTCTTAGGTTTTCCCTCTTAGCTTCTCAGTACTAGAAGCTTCTTGTGAAGCAGCTGTTAAGTACAGAGGACAAACAGTCCCTAACCAAAACCTTTTATATTCTAGCATCATGTTTCAAGCTTTGTCTACATCTTTTGCCTTTAGAATTCTCTAATCCATTTGTGGCAACAGGCTTCTGTGTAAACAAGAGCCAAGCTAAAAATAATCATATTCCTTCAGATTTCTATTTGAAACTGATAAGCAACAGAAAAAAAAAAATCACCTATAAAGAAGTATCAGTTGAGAGACATTTAAGATTACATGCTATCCCCCCAAAAATCTTTCAAAGTGCTTGATACATCTCGGGAACAGGACCTACTATTGGCCTATATACAAGGGAAAACTGACAAAAGTTTCTGACTGACTTCACAAGGAAAATCACATTAAGATGGACAGAAATAACCTCCTTTCATCTCTTGATAAATTTTGGTTTAATAAATGTTGAACATTTGCCATGCCTTTTATGTTTTCCTGAAACCCTAAATTAAAACCAGATTTTTCTTCCCAACCCTCCGCAACATGTTTAGTACAAAAAAATATTTGGCCTGTGGACTCAAAAAATGGAAAAACATTCAACAATTCAAAAAATTTCATTTTACAATAATTTACATATTTTTCAGTAAGGAAGAAAAATTTGCAATGAAGGATTTTTGGTTTAGGATAGATGCTTTTTAATACATAAAAAGAGTTTGAGTTGCTACAAGACTAAGTTAAAACAAAAAAAAATAGAGGGGCATTTGTGCTGATCAGTAAACTCCTATGCAGACAGATGGTTATAAATCTGTAATAAATGATCACACTCTGTTTATTGCCCACAGTTTCTGTACCTACCTACTACACACTGTCAACACAAAAGGCTTGAATGTAAAGGTGCTGTCCACTTTCCAGTTTCTTTTTTGGAAGAAGACGACTACCATTCTCGACCTTCAGCTCATGGTATGACAGTGGCATTCTGGACTGCTAAAACGACTCTACAGGCAGTGGGAAGGTACCTCAAAGTTACAGCATTCTAATTTATGATGAAGGCCAGTAAAGTCATTAGGCCATATAAGGCCTTTTGGAGTGTCACAAATCACAGCTGCTCCCCTTCTCTTCTCCTCAAGTATATTGAGCTGTGTAACTTGCCTACAACTTGAAACTGAGATCAAAATGAAACTTCAGATAGAAATATGAATAAGGCTCCCTTATGAGAATTCCTGTTCTTCCCATGTCGAGACAAGCTAGACCAAGCATTAGAGTTTGATGCATCTTGTGATCAACACCATGATCAGAAATTCCATTATGTAAATGCAAAAGAAATTAAATTGGACAATGTTGGTTATATATTTTCTTCCTCTCTTTTAAAAGGAGGTAGACTCAGCTGCTGCATATTTTGCCCACTGATATTTGTGATTCCTTGAGCAGTAAATGTTTGTTTGTTTTTTTTTTCCAAGCATTCATTTGATGCTACTTTACTTTCATAGTCTTGGGACTTTGTAGAAAAAGCTTAAAAAATGACTGAGAGAGCAGCCAGGGATGCCATGTACTGCCTCCATGAAAATCCAAGCAAAATCATACATGACAATATATGCTTCAAAAACAATTTATAGATGTTCTTGACTGAAAATCAGGTTGAAATTAAACTTTTCAGCAAAATCATAAGGGGGTCATTGTGACTCATGCTGAATAGTTCAGGGCTCACCTAGTTTGTAACCAAATTGAAAATAAATGCAGATATAAAATAAGATTCAGGCAAGGTTATACTTTCCACCAACTTACTATGCAAGGAACAAGGAAAAACTTGGCATCCAGTCAGAAGTACAAATGTTCATGCCCAGCACCTTATGTATATCTAAACTAATAACTGTTAGATCTCTAGCAGCCTGCAACAGATCCTCTATTATTTATAATGAAAAGAGAACAAGTTGGAGAAGAGTAGGTGGAAGGTTTTCAGGCACAAACTATTTCTATTTTCACCAGTCCCTAAAAGAATTTGTTAGGAGCACAAAGAACAGTATTCAAACAAAAAAATTCTGCCCAGAAACTTACTTCAAGTAATACCACAAGATATAAAAAATACTGTCAAGTTGAGTAGCTACTTGATTAATTATTGTCAAATACTTACTAGAGAGAACCGTTTTATGATTTAAAGTCTTGCTCCAAACACTATCATCTACATTGTCTTTAACTCCAAACTCATAAAGTGTGTTTGGCTTCAGATTGTCCACGACTGTCTCTGTAACTGGGCAGAGCTGAAAAACCCATTTCTTGTCTTTACCCTTTTCTCTGTAGCGAACTGTATAGAACCTGCTCAAAGAAAAACAAAACAAAAAGCATAAACATTTTTTATTGATAAAGAAAATCTCTGCAGCCATTTTCATTAGGAATTACCAAAATTATTCCTATCCACCATTGTTTTTATTCTATCCAGCCTCTTATGGTTACCAAGTATCAGAAAATTTAGTGTATCTCCCCTGCAAATGTATTGCTAAGCCCAGTCACCTCTTACACACATGCTCCTCATCATACAAACCCTGATATCAGGAGTATTATTATATAAATAGGAAAAGAACAATCTCCTTATTTACAACCAAACACGTGTGTGTGGTTCTGATCACAAACTGCTAGCTCATTTTGCAAGCAGTTTCTGTGATTCTGACATATGCCAAAACTAGTCAATTAAATCACGAGTCCATTAGTCAGGAAGACCTGACAAATTTCTCAAAGTATTCTGTATCTATGTCTGTCCCGAGGGAGCTGTTCCCCTTAAAATTAGTCCAAAAATAATCTCAAGGGAAAACCAATAATAGTTGACATTTATAAAATACATTCCTCATTCAGTGATCCCACTGATGTATTGTCCACGCTTCAAACAAGTAAACCAAGACATAACTTTTGGTAATTTACACCAATAACATGATGAATGCAAACAGATTATGAAATTAAGAAACATTTGTGCAGCACCACCCTGAAGAAGTATGATGTCAATGCTAATCACTATAGAACAACGCAACACAAATGGTGAGTTATGGAACAAGAATTCCACTGCCTCCTACAGTCTCATTTTCAATATTTATACTGCATCACTGCCAGAATGGGATAGGGTTTTCTATCAATTCTGTTCATTCTCAGGGAGATTTGGCAATGTTTAAATACAAGCCTTACTGAAAACTGTTACAGCTAACATAAAATCATATCAACTGTCCATAGCCATCTAACCTTTCTCTCAGCTGAACATGGATTTGTTCCATCCTGTTATATTTTTTCAGACTTCAATCCAACAAATTAAGGCTATAAAATAAACACAACTCTAAAGCCCCAGGTACATGCCTGAGAATCATTCAGAAGCAAAAAGAAAAGAAATTTGGATTGTGATATTTACTACAGATATCATGTAGGAAAATATAAGAGAGAGAAAGGAAGGGAAAAGAAAACAACAAAAGATCTTTAACCACCTGAAAAGGTATCAGGTTGTAAAGTCCAGATTAAAATGACTTAATGGGACACATATAATACTGCCAATGTATAAAGCTGATTTTGCCAAAGTTACAGAAGAGCACTTCCAGAGTACAGTATCTGTGAAAGATGACTGTTGAGTATAGAGAAATTCCTACTTCATTATTAAAATGCAACCTAACACCAAACACATGCCAAATATAGAAATTATATTCATACACACAAATTCATTTCATTTACACATTTTATCTCATAATTGTGAAATTTGTTTTCTTGTCACCAAAAAGATAGCTTCTCCTGTTTAAGTTGCTATAATTTAGCTCATTCAGGTATTCCACCAAGTTACAAAATTAGTATTTGTACTGGCTCACATAACTTTTTTCATTAGATGCACTAGTTGGCCTTCAAAACAAGTCATAGTCTAACCCAAATTTTGGAAAGGAAAGATAGCAAGTAGTAAATATCTTCTCTCTTCTTACTGATTCATGAAGTATGAGGTAATAATTTACATCCTTGCTTCTGTGATCTACTTGAATCTCATGCAAGTTTTATCAGTGGGACTAACAAAGGTTTTTGACAAGAATTGTTGGCAACATTAAGAGAAGGAAAATTTCCTTCATCCTATTAATCCTTTCATACACAATCAGACAGACATTAACAAGTAAGGAAAGGTTACTTGAAATCTCTGGCACTATCTTGCAAAGGATATAACAGAAATAAACAAACCCCACCTGCAACATAAATGCATCCTGCTGGACCCCATATGGTATTTTGGCAAGAATTTAGAATAGATATAGATAGATACATGATCAAAGTGTGAATTAGAAGTGCAAGTAATCACTTTCTTCCCACATTGCATGAAAGAGGAAATTCCATTTTTCATCTTCATCCTTATCCTTTCTTACCTCTTTTATTTGAACGTTGCACAAATGAAGTTATTGCATGTGATGAAAAAAATAGTATGCTGATTCATTTTAGTTATTTAACAGTCTAAATGAATAGCTGAATTAGAAATGAGGAGAAAAAAAATCCACCAAAAACTTGTTCATAGAAAAAAGGCTTTTAAGTGGCTGCTCCCACTTATGCCTTCTGTAGAAAATGTTTTTTAATACTGTCTCCACACCTGCAAACTCCTTCTCCATAACACAGTTAAAATAGAGAACATTTGCATGTCAAAACCATCTTTCACTAAAATTCAAGACTATTAAAAAATACAGGAGGCTTTTCATGGTTGTGCCAAACAATGTGTTAGAAATAGAAACACATAGTATAAAAGAAATGTGATCTTAACTCCGAGATTTCCAAGCTGGTAAAAACTTCACCAAGGGTGTAATTATTACAGTGGAAACTTGCCACAATGAGAACTGAAAACATGGTAATGAAAGAACCTCCTCAACCATTTCAATAAAAAATAATCAAAGTTAAGCTCGAATTAACAAGTCACAATCATTTGAGTATCAAAAATATCCAAATCATAAACAACATGCACCTCTGGGGAAATGTTATCATTTGTTTATAGAGTATGAATTCAGAAATTTTGAGAGTTTTGTCATTCATGAACAACAATTCATTGTTAAACGAGAGGAACAAGCTGCCAAATACAGCGTGATTCCAGTGCCTGGGTGAGAACATTCCATGGAGTAAATTTTGTCATTTTCCTTTCTCCCTTTTTCAAACTCTCTTCTAGAAAGAACATAATATCTAACAATCAGCCCATGTAATTAAAGACACAAGAAAGCAGGAAAAGCCAGATGCAACTCACATATATTAATCCCTTTGTGGCAGTGACATACACACACATAATTCCTGTAGCTAGCCTGTACACGTATCACAAGCTGCAACATTGCTTCTTAAGGATTGCAAACATTTAGATAATTCCAATTTATATTCCCTCCCAAAATTAAATGCAGGATGAAATGGAGTACAGCCACACTCACTGAGGGGGGAAAAGCACCCTATACAGAGGGGAAAAGTACCCTATACTGCTTCTCAGATAAAACCACTTCCTGTTCCCTCTGTGATTTAGGAATATGAAAATCTAATTGAATATTGAAGGTTCCTAAAAGCTAGCATGAAAATAATACACTATTCAACTAAAGTGTGCTTGGAACAGTTCCAGGAATACTACTCACAGCTATGAACGCTAGTTTGATGTTTCAAGCAAAGAGGTGGAGCATCTGGTTACACTGGCTTAGAATTTCTTTTAATCTAGATTCTCAGCATGAAAAAAGACCTGGCAATATTTAACTGCTTTTAATTTTGATTCTTTGTTTTGTTGGGGGATATGGAAAGGGTACATTTTATCAGAACAACGTTGATTGCTGTATTTGTATTTACAGCAAATATTAATCAAATATTTCAGGGTTCACTTCACTTCTTTTCCAGCTAGCAGTCTAGAAAATTACTAGAGCACTTTTAAAGCTCCATAATAATTAATCTCTCTCCTTGCTTCCTCTGCAGGAGGCCCTGTTTCACTCATTAGAAGATACCTCCAATCAAACAACCATGGGGACTGTAGAGAAATTTTACCTCCTTCCTTTTCACTGAACAGGAAAGATTAATAATAAACAATTTAAACAGAAGGTGTCATGAGCAAATGAGGGGTAATTTTCTACTCAGAATTAACTGCTCTAATAAATATTTACAATATTCTGAATTCACTTGATGCCACCTGTGATGCACACAAAATGAGAAACAATCGCAGGAATAAAAGTAGGAAAACTGATCTCCTCATTTAAAGGAAAGCATAAGAGTACATTATTAGTCTATAGGACAACCAATGCAGTGCTTACTGTATCTGCAAAGTCTATGCAAATGGCTATCAGCCTGATACAAAAAGATATTTTTGTCCTTTCTATGTTCGATATACATAGCATTTTTCTAAACTACACAAGGCAGCAGTGAACCCTTTTCTTTCTCACCTTAGAGTTAGCCTATTACATAAGAAATCAAAATGTGATGACCACTTTAACAAAGCAGCCCACAGATTTTTTTTTTCATTTTGAAATTAAAATCTTGCTTGCAGCTTCTAAGATGGGTAGGCAAAATATTGAGTTTTAATATATCAGTATGAATGACACTGTCTTGCCAAGAATTTCAGCTCTATTTTTCCAGTTGTTAACTGAACCTCTTTTCAGCCAGATTCCCAGAAAATGCTTGTAATAGACAATGTTTGGGCACAAACAATTAGATACTGGAAATCCTATAAGGCAGATGGTTTCATGAGATATCAAGATTAGGTCAGTTTGTATAAATAACATGGGTGTATCTGGAACCATATTCAAACCAAAACTCCAAACAATTTAATCATGTCTATTTTAGTCACCCATAACACTAAACAAAAAATTAAGCCTTGGAGATATAAGAACATTCCTGCTCTGTGATGTTGTGTTTCCATAGACAAAATTTTGAAAAATTGTTGCACTTTCATGCATAGGAATTTAATCAGACTTAAAAAAAAATACTTTAGCATATGCATATATTTATTTATTTGTTTATAGTTAGATTTTATTAGAAGCACAGCATAAAAAAGTATCAGAAAATAATAAAAATAATAATTTGAACTACAGTTTTCAGATACCGTTTCACAGATTATCATATGAAGTTGATTATAATGTTTCCTTTTTGTTGCCAAGGTTACATTGAAGTAAAAAACACTGACATATATAAAAAGATGGAAAGAGGTACACCCCCTATGGCTATGAGTTAAGTTTGCAAAGCACTTTCTAATTTAGTTTTCACTTTTTCATGATCACTAACATTCACTTTTTCACTTAGTTTTCTAGTAGAATGACTATAAACAGTTAGAGGCTCTGCAGAATGAGAGGCAAATCTCACTAGCAAATCTCTCCATGTTTATACAAGCTTTCAGCCTATACTCCTACAGCAGTAACTCAGAAGCATCTGAAACTCAGAAAATTTGTTTACTGGAGTATGTTTTCCTTAAGTAATTCTGCTAACTTTAAAAACAAAGTACTTGTTGAAAATACAAAGCATGGCTAAATTGACAGATGTGTAAATTCATAGATAGGCATACAAGGAGATGCATGCATATATCTTTCTGAATTTAGGTTTTAAAAACTCTACTTCTATGTGCTGTACAACATAGAGTAAGTGCAGATCCTTCTCTGGTTTTTACTCTCTGTTTACTTTTCTTACTTGTTTTGTTTGGTTTTTTTAAAGCACCAGATGAAATTAAATAAAACTACTGCAAATATGACACCAGGACATACAAATCAGAGGCAAACAAATACAAACAATATAAATGTGGATTCATCAAAGTTCCTAACTGAGATATATTTAAAACCCACACCTACAGGTGTTAAATTTCTATTTCACACGTATCCGAAAGCATGCTTGGTTTTCTATCCAAACCACTTGATACAGTAAAATATAGCATTCTATTTACAAATCCTATTTTTGTCTTGTATGGGAAAACCATTTTATGTTCCTTCTCCCAACTGCCCCTGTCCAAATATCTGAAGGTCAAACTCTGCTTTTTTCAACCCTCTGTTCCATTTTGGGATCCATGAAGTTGTTCTAACCAAAGGAAAGGCAAAGAAAATTCTATGCAATAGTCTATACACCCCTTTTCATACCTAAATGGACACTAAAAATAGCCCCAGTACATGAATTATGACAGAACTATCCACTAGTAGTTGTTGGAACACTGAAAGACAGGGAAGAAACAAGTCTCTCTGCCCCCTTGGAAATATAAAAAGAACTGATCATAACTGTGCAGCAGGTTATCACAACTTAGCCATCCTCTCTCATCAACTACCACATACTGATGTCAGAAAACAGATAGATACTAAGAAAGCAAACTCCACACTGCTGGTGGAACCTCTCTGGTGTTATGTAATTTTCAGTTACATGAAACTAATTGTTTAATGTTTTTTATTTGGGTGGTTTTGGTTTGTTTTGATTTGATTTGGTTTTGTTCTTTGTTTGTTTGGTTTGGATTGGTTTGCTTTGCTTTGCTTTGCATTCTAGGGCTGAGGTTCTGACCAAAGATGATAACCATTTTAAGGAGGCTTTAAGATTTCACCTGATGAAGAACTTTGGTCTGCTTAAATGGCAGTGATTATGTTTGCTTCCACATAGAATTAGCATTACCTTGCAGAAATTATGAAGCACTCTCTTGGTTTATGCTTTTAATCTCTAGTGAGTGGAACAATTGAAGAGTGGCCTATTAAAAAAATGCCTGGAAACTTTTTCTTCACTTCAGTAAAAACCACTTTGTAGGTACAAAAAAACAATATGTGCCCCCAGTAAGCAAGTAATAATTTCACTGAAGCGATTAAAGACACCAGTACTTTCTGAGATTGTGGCATTTCTTTTTCGAAACTTGTTTTCTCACAAAAAAAAAGATCTTCTAAGGAATATCCCACTGAGGTCAGATTCATACTAGAGAAAATCTTGGTCAACAGATCCATGCTGTTCCATATGATATTCACCTTCTGAGTAACATATTAAATTAACTTATATTGTGAAATATTTATACAGAAGTCTAATGTCAATCTAGAGACTGTAAAATCTGAGGCTGAGACCAGTGACTCAGTTTCAGGTCATCCAGCATTACAAATCTAAAACTTAGTGGGATATTAAGCACCAGAACTGAGTTAAGTGGTCAGAACTGCTACATACGGCCAGTGCCAAAGATTAGAGTTTAGTCACTGTACAACAATCTTGAAGATGATTAAACAGTACATTTCTACATGTCACAGTAAGGAGAATATGCCAGATGAATTAGGATCAAGTAAGTGAAGGAGACCACCCCTGCAATAGATAAAACCGTTAATTAATCCATTATGTGATTTTAAGTCTTGTACATAGTGCTAACTTGCTAAAGATGGGCTACCTCCTATTTTTTTCTTATCATACGTTATCTATTATTAATCAAATTATTATCATATATTAATAACTTCTCTTCTATACATATACTAGAAATATATTTGAATCCAGCTTCTGCTTGGAATTACAGAAACACACACCATGGTCATATGGAGAACTGCTCTTTTTGTTTATACAAATCTCAAGCATTTTGGTAGAGTAAAGGTAAACAAAATAAGAGCACCCCTTAATGTTTCCTCCTTTATTTAAATTAGTGCTTTGCAAGTCTTTACTTGTCTTGAATGCAAATTTAGTCAGGCACCTACATGCTGAAGTATAAATCTTGCTATTACACACTAGATACTTTGAACTTTTTAAACCAATGTCCTTAGCCATTTGTAATTGAGGGGGTTGAAAGAAACTTTGTTTAATCATAGGGAATATATTGGTTTAAAGTTGGACAAAAATAAATAACTAAGTCCTTTATTGTACTGTAGTAGACGAATGATGTCTTGATTTAATGATATTTTTTTTTCCTGTATTTGGTCTTCACTGCACTCCTTTCTTGATGTGGATACAATACAGCTTTAATTAAATTTTTGTTGTAAGTAGAAGAAGATATCTTGTACTACAACAATATTGTTTGGCTGTCATTAATTAATGAGTGGTACAGTAGGCAGAGAGCTCAGTAAGACTCACTAAGTAGCAGTTTCAAGAGAAAACATATTGCTGCATAGCTTCTCAGTGAAATGTGCTAGTATGTTGCAGGCAGCTCTTGGCAGATCAGTAAAATTAAACTTCTGCAGTTATTGAAATCATTGAAACTGACTCAAAGTTTCTATAAACTCCTTAAGTATGTAATATTTTTCACTTAGTGCAGTGCTATTGGTGTCTTGGTATGTTTAGAATATATTCTGTATGTTCACATTCACATTCAGAACTATTGCTTCCAACTTTCCTGTTTCTACTATCAAACTTATTTCAACCACACCAGACACTGATTTAGCCACTGAATAATCATCAACACCATAAAAAAAAAAACAGGTTTCCATGATGTTACCTGTCACTAGCACAGTTACTTGTTGCTGTCCAGTCATGTTGAGGGTTGACTAGGATGCCCCAAGAGAGGAACACAGAGGTTGGGGTGAGAGTGCCAACTACCAGCTGCAGAGGTTTTTGAGTTTTGGTCCGACCTACATAAGGAAACATAAAACATTTTATAAAAAGGGAAGAGACAGTGCCTGTTATCTGTTCATTGGCTTGCTGAGGCAAGTGAAATATCTGCAAGGAAAGGAGACTGCACCTTCACTGAAGCCAGCTGAGCATGAACTTAGGAAAGAAGTGCAGAACAAAGTTGAAATTAAGGAAGGGAGGATGTAGCTAGCAGGTAGCAGCAGCACAGATTAGGAGACTGCTTTAGAAAGCAAGAATCAGACATACAAGCCTCAAAAAGACTATTTTTTTAGATCCCTCCGGACTTGCACAGCATCTATTTCAATGCAGGAAGAAAATGGAAGACTTCACTTTGAGAATTGCAGATCTAAGCTAAAACTAAAGGGATTCTTGCTATTATTTGGTGGGTAGGAGGGAACTTTGTTTACTAAGCTGGTTCATTTTTGTCTTATTGCAAATTCTCTTTATTTCTCCTTTTTCAGTCTATGTTCCAGTTAAACCTAGTTTGTATAAATGAACAGTGGGTGTTCTTTTGGTGTGCTTTATATGAGAATACACTATACACAGATCAACTTCACAGATCTGGATGTTTTGTTCTGCATCAATGATGGTGTTACACAGAGTTCTGGACATTAAGAAGCCTCTCTGCATCTGACAGAAATAGGAATATCTTGGCAGGATTCCTAGTAATGCTGCAATTATGTCAATAGATAACTCATAATTTCTATATCATTCTTTTTCAACTGTAAAATAAAACTTACAAAAATTCAGCTGATTTTGGTGGAGGAAGATCTGAATCAGTGTCTGTATGTGGGGCCATTTTTCTCTTTTGACCACCTGCTACATTCAAAATGTTCAGCTTTCACATGATTTAATTTTAACTTTGCTATGAATGAAGGAGCACAACTCTAACATGGAGAAAGAACTTTTTAAAAATAAATTTTAAAAGTTAATATTTCAAAATGAATAAATTATTTAGAGCAACTATTTTGAAGCTGTAGTGCATGGATTGCTACAAGCCCAAGGAGAATCTTTGGTATTGAAAGACAGTTAAAGGAAATTCCCATATTCTTTACATGACACTACATACTTGAAAAATCTGAAAAACCTGTATATCCTCAAAAAGTACAGGTGACCACAAATTATCCAAAAATGTATAAACCACTAGTTTAAGGTTTGCTTTTCACTGCTATGAAAATACATAAACTGACTACGGTTCTTTTCATGCCTTTTGAACTCTAATATCTCTTCACTTAACAAGCCCCAGTGAAAGTCTGATTTGTACTTTCAACCAACGCACATGTGCACAATGCACATTTAGAAATCTTAACTGTACTGGGTTTTACTTTATCGATGAATACATTGTCACAAAAATGCCACAAATAAACAAAACCCCTCTCTACCCTTAAGAAGCATGACATACTTTGGAATACTCCCCACAGGGGCAAACATCTGAATAATTCCCTTGTTCTCTGGATCACTTTCTACAGTCTTTCTCCTTTTTTAAAGGAAAACATAAACAATTTGATCACTCACCAACCTACCTGGCAAATCTGCTTCCCATAGCAAAAGCCCTTTCTCGATCACTTTTTGAGCAAATATGAATTTTAAGGAAAAGAAAAATAAACTTTCATATAACTCAAAATCATTCTGGTTTTAGGGAGGAACTACCTATGATTTTGGTTATGACTCTTAATATGCCATTAGCTCCCACTTGGAAACTGCAATGATTTATACACTATAAAACAGCAATTACCTTGGTATCAGTCATTTATGTTGAACTATATCAATTTAAACCATGCAACTTCTGTGTATTAATTTCAGTTGGAACTACAGGGTATCTTCTAGAAATGTAAACGGCCTTCATTTGTACATTTAAAATAGCAGCAAGTCAAACTCCAGCACAGTTCTTGGTAATGTATCCAGTTTAACTACTCTCACTACTTTAGTCAGACTTGCCATATATCAAGCTAGAGCTATACCATCTGCTGTTTTTACAATTTTCTCTGCTGAACTGAAAAGTCAATTATCTGAATTTTTTCCACAAATCAGTTTCTGTAGACTGAAAATACAAAAATTAATTATGTTCAAACAGCGTGTTCAGCTTTTTTTATTTGCTTTGTGGTTTTTCACGTTTGTATGTTGCATCTGGAAGATAAATCACTGTTCAAAATCCTTTCTGACATAGTTTTACATCTGGCCAAGAGCAAGAAGAAGTTAATCCCAAGCATTTACCAGGAATCAGAAAAAAATATAAAATATCTCAAACTATAAACAGATACATATGCAGTATGAGTTAATTTTTTGCAGCAGGCCAGTGATCCTGAGAGTCATCTCCATATTAAAGTAAGGAATTAAAACATAACAATATTAATGAGATTATTAAGGCAATACACAAAGTCTTTGTAACAGGCAAGAACCAAATTCAGAATTCTGCTCTACTATGTATAGCTTAAGCTAGAAACATCCCTCTTTAAATAACACCCTGCATCACTAAACTTAGAAGTAGTATTGATTTATACATATATATATATATATACATAAACACAAAAATTACCATTTCCAATGGAAAATTAAGAACATTAACATGTCCATGGATTAAGAAATCCTTAGTAGTAGTATTTTGGGAAGAGTAACTTTTAACATTTTTGCAGGCACTTGTTACCTCTTTAAACATTAGAAATTAGTAATCTTAAATTCAATTCTCATTTTCAAGAACTTTTTACAAGAAGAATTATTAGGTACTTCTTCATATTCTGAACACCAAATGTGTAATTAATTACTAATTACATACATTTTATCTTCCCATATACAGAATTTGTGCATCCCAGTTATACATGAACAGTTATAAATATCTTTAACTACTTTAAGATAGAGATGTAGTAATGATAAAATACCTGAACAAGATTTCTTGTTATTTGAAATGCGTGCTGGTCTTACTGAAACCAAATACCGTGGCTCTGCATCTATAAATGAAGGAAGCAGTGATTAGTACAAACATGATTTCTATTTGGAATGGGATTAAACTGTAATTCATAAATCCAATATTCAGTGAATGCTTCACACATTATCCAGTCTTTGTGATTTTCCAGCATGTTTGCTTCATGGTTTATACACCAATCATTAAGAAATACTGTAGTTAGTAGGAAAAATAATACAACCATGCACAAAAGATTTGGCAATTCTTTTTGACTAAGACACAACAAATAAGTGAACACGGTAGGATATATAAGTAACATTCAATGCAGAAAATACTTTGTAAAAGTGAAGAGAAATGAAAACCCAGATGAAGGGGGAGAGGTGATGGCAAAACAAAAAAAGTAAGAAAGGTAAAGTAATAAGAGGGCAAAACCTGGACAACACTGTAAGAGATAACTGCTCTCCTGACAGGAGCTGGAGGAACTTTTCTACAATATTTTGTGTGTTCTGTTTTGGGCTATACACCTCAGTTTTCCATTTGTAAGCAGTTTCCCAGTAAAGAGATAATCGATTGTAAAAAGAATATAGAAATATAAAAAAATCATTAATCATTTAGGAAGACTGTACCCTAGTAGACAAAATCGTGCAAGATTTGCATGACTGTCTGGCTTCAGGAAATAACATAATATCAGATATACCTTAGGCAGTCTACACATCTGGTTACTGGTCTGTTTTATAATTAGGTTTACATATTTTTTCCAGAGACTTATGTTGAGGTTTAAGTATTACGTGCTTTGACCGTTTTGAATGCCCTTTATAAAAGTAAAGTTATAACATTTAAGAGCAAGGGACTAATATCTGTGTAAAATACACAAAGGGTTGTGACTTTGGGATCTTGGGGTCCTGTTACCTTAGAAATAATGCCGCACGCAAACGGACAGCAAGAGTTTAAGTGCGGTTTCTTGAATGAAATAAATCAACCTTTGCAGAATTTAAAAAAAATCCTTATGGGAAAGAATCTCTCTCCATCTTAACTCCCATTCAAACTAATCTCCACAATTTCCCATAAAAAATTCAACTGCTCTGTTTCAGAAAGCTAGCAGGTCATATTTCATAGTGAAAAAAACCCCAAACCTTCCAAACACAGAAATTTTTTTTCAGTTCAATCTTACTTGAATGGCCTCATTTTCTTTTGAAGTAAACAAGAACTGAGGACATTCTAAAGGATACAGAAGCATCATTAACAGTGTCAGTTGTGAACTAGCTTGGAAAACTTCTGCAAATACTGTTCTTCATATGGAATCAGGAAATTAAGTGAACCAAGTTTTACAGTAATTCTATCACATTTAAAAAATATCTGAGGAAGTCTGAATGACACAAGCGCACATGGTAGAAGGCTACAAGTCCAGATATATTCATGTTTCTGGCAGTGAAATGCAGATAACATCACCATGCAGCTTAAAATAATAATAATCCTTTTTATTAAAACCATGAAGGAAGATTTTCCACTTACTCTTTACATCAGATGTAATCTTCTGATTGTAATACAATCTATAAAAGGAAGTGTGTAGGAAAACAGGCTAAGACTAGATGTTTGAAGACCTCTGCCGTGGAACAGGGAGGTTTAGAAAGCACTATTTGTTTGGTTTAAAACAACTGAATTTAAAACAATACTATGGTCATTATAACTGAAACCAGAATTTGACATTACCTGAGAATACACCACTAAAATTCTGTTTTGAACTTTAATAAAGATATACTTTAATTTAGAAATTTCACTTCCTGTTCCTAATCAGAATTACACCTGTGCTACACAGGTATTGAGAGTATAGCAACTATAGTTTAACTTAAATTCATGTATTTGATGAAACTTACACAGGGACAAGACACAATCACGTGTTCTTCTGTGTTCAGTGTTTCTGTTTTGGACAGAGATATATTCTATATCCAAGGAAATGGAAATCAAGAAAGGTTTACAGCTTGTGCAATCTCATATAATGAGCCCTAGTTCAGGTTTAGAAATGGGAGTTCTCTCTTAGTTTTCTACTGCAATTTGTCGTTTCTCTTCTTAAGTTCAAAAGGCCAGTAAGTTTTAACATTAATTCAGTCCTCTTGCTGAGAAATATGCGTATCAGTAAATCATCACAACACAGAAATCATCTGATGTTATTACAACTCAATTCACTTTCAGGGGCTTAAAACATTGCGTCACCCACATATTTAACTCTCTTGAGTGTCAAGATCATTTGTGTTCCTTCATGATGCCTATATATACATAATCCACTCTAAGGATCCATGTCTGTAAGAAGCAGAAATCTTGGGGAGAGGTGAGTAACATCAGAGGAGGAAAACAAAATGCTGTGAAATACCAAAACCTAAACAAAGCCATAACCTAGCTTGTGCTACATCATCTTAAAACTTATGGAATAAATTAAATTGCTGAAATAAGAGGCAGGCAGCAGAAAGGTGACCGTCAGACCCATAAAAACATTAGGTTCCGATTATGCATCATGATTCACAAAATATATCAACTATTCACACTGAACTATATTTTAAGAAAAGTGCATTTCCAATATAAAATTATGATCTCAAGTAAAATGCCACTGACACATCAAACTATTCTGTAACACTTCCATATACCATGAGGTAGGCTATCAAATCAGTGGCAGCAAGCAACTAATAGGTACTGCGTAATGCTAGCAAATTCTGCTTATGTTCAAGTATACTATTTCAATTCAGTTCAGGTTTCAGCCAATACAGAAATGCAACTGAAAGAAAAACAGTGTAANGCTAAATTGACAGATGTGTAGATTCATAGATAGGCATACAAGGAGATGCATGCATATATCTTTCTGAATTTAGGTTTTAAAAACTCTACTTCTATGTGCTGTACAACATAGAGTAAGTGCAGATCCTTCTCTGGTTTTTACTCTCTGTTTACTTTTCTTACTTGTTTTGTTTGGTTTTTTTAAAGCACCAGATGAAATTAAATAAAACTACTGCAAATATGACACCAGGACATACAAATCAGAGACAAACAAATACAAACAATATAAATGTGAATTCATCAAAGTTCCTAACTGAGATATATTTAAAACCCACACCTACAGGTGTTAAATTTCTATTTCACACGTATCTGAAAACATTCTTGGTTTTCTATCCAAACCACTTGATACAGTAAAATATAGTATTCTATTTACAAACCCTATTTTTGTCTTGTATGGGAAAACCATTTTATGTTCCTTCTCCCAGCTGCCCCTGTCCAAATATCTGAAGGTCAAACTCTGCTTTTTTCAACCCTCTGTTCCATTTTGGGATCCATGAAGTTGTTCTAACCAAAGGAAAGGCAAAGAAAAGTCTATGCAATAGTCTCTACACCCTTTTTCATACCTAAATGGACACTAAACATAGCCCCAGTACGTGAATTATGACAGATCTATCCACTAATAATTGTTGGAACACTGAAAGACAGGGAAGAAACAAGTCTCTCTGCCCTCTTGGAAATATAAAAAGAACTGATCATGACTGTGCAGCAGGTTATCACAACTTTGCCATCCTCTCTCATCAACTACCTCATACTGATGTCAGAAAACAGATAGTAAGAAAGCAAACTCCACACTGCTGGTGGAACCTCTCTGGTGTTTTGTAATTTTCACGTTACATAAAACTAATTGTTTAATGTTTTTTATTTGGGTGGTTTTGGTTTGTTTTGATTTGGTTTGGTTCTTTGTTTGTTTTGGTTTGGATTGGTTTGCTTTGCTTTGCTCTGCATTCTAGGGCTGAGGTTCTGACCACAGATGATAACCATTTTAAGGAGGCTTTAAGATTTCACCTTACAAAGAACTTTGGTCTACTTAAATGGCAGTGATTATGTTTGCTTCCACATAGAATTAGCATTACCTTGCAGAAAATATGAAGCACTCTCTTGGTTTATGCTTTTAATCTCTAGTGAGTGGAACAATTGAAGAGTGGCTTATTAAAAAAATGCCTGGAAACTTTTTCTTCACTTCAGTAAAAACCACTCTGTAGGTACAAAACAACAATATGTGCCCCCAGTAAGCAAGTACTTTCTGAGATTGTGGCATTTCTTTTTCGAAACTTGTTTTCTCACAAAAAAAAAATCTTCTAAGGAATATCCCACTGAGGTCAGATTCATACTAGAGAAAATCTTGGTCAACAGATCCATGCTGTTCCATATGATATTCACCTTCTGAGTAACATATTAAATTAACTTATATTGTGCAATATTTATACAGAAGTCTAATGTCAATCTGGAGACTGTAAAAGCTGAGGCTGAGACCAGTGACTCAATTTCAGGTCATCCAGCATTACAAATCTAAAACTTAGTGGGATATTAAGAACCAGAACTGAGTTAAGTGGTCAGAACTGCTACATACGGCCAGTGCCAAAGATTAGAGTTTAGTCACTGTACAACAATCTTGAAGATGATTAAACAGTACATTTCTACATGTCACAGTAAGGAGAATATGCCAGATGAATTAGGATCAAGTAAGTGAAGGAGACCACCCCTGCAATAGATAAAACCGTTAATTAATCCATTATGTGATTTTAAGTCTTGTACATAGTGCTAACTTGCTAAAGATGGGCTACCTCCTATTTTTTTCTTATCATACGTTATCTATTATTAATCAAATTATTATCATATATTAATAACTTCTCTTCTATACATATACTAGAAATATATTTGAATCCAGCTTCTGCTTGGAATTACAGAAACACACACCATGGTCATATGGAGAACTGCTCTTTTTGTTTATACAAATCTCAAGCATTTTGGTAGAGTAAAGGTAAACAAAATAAGAGCACCCCTTNATGTATTTGATGAAACTTACACAGGGACAAGACACAATCACGTGTTCTTCTGTGTTCAGTGTTTCTGTTTTGGACAGAGATATATTCTATATCCAAGGAAATGGAAATCAAGAAAGGTTTACAGCTTGTGCAATCTCATATAATGAGCCCTAGTTCAGGTTTAGAAATGGGAGTTCTCTCTTAGTTTTCTACTGCAATTTGTCGTTTCTCTTCTTAAGTTCAAAAGGCCAGTAAGTTTTAACATTAATTCAGTCCTCTTGCTGAGAAATATGCGTATCAGTAAATCATCACAACACAGAAATCATCTGATGTTATTACAACTCAATTCACTTTCAGGGGCTTAAAACATTGCGTCACCCACATATTTAACTCTCTTGAGTGTCAAGATCATTTGTGTTCCTTCATGATGCCTATATATACATAATCCACTCTAAGGATCCATGTCTGTAAGAAGCAGAAATCTTGGGGAGAGGTGAGTAACATCAGAGGAGGAAAACAAAATGCTGTGAAATACCAAAACCTAAACAAAGCCATAACCTAGCTTGTGCTACATCATCTTAAAACTTATGGAATAAATTAAATTGCTGAAATAAGAGGCAGTCAGCAGAAAGGTGACCGTCAGACCCATAAAAACATTAGGTTCCGATTATGCATCATGATTCACAAAATATATCAACTATTCACACTGAACTATATTTTAAGAAAAGTGCATTTCCAATATAAAATTATGATCTCAAGTAAAATGCCACTGACACATCAAACTATTCTGTAACACTTCCATGTACCATGAGGTAGGCTATCAAATCAGTGGCAGCAAGCAACTAATAGGTACTGCGTAATGCTAGCAAATTCTGCTTATGTTCAAGTATACTATTTCAATTCAGTTCAGGTTTCAGCCAATACAGAAATGCAACTGAAAGAAAAACAGTGTAAGAATGAACTTAAAATAATTTGTTCCAAGGCATCATTAGAACTCATAGGCCAGCAGATGCAGAAATCAATTCATGATCATGTTATTTGGCATCTTGAATACCATGTGGTTAATAATTCTGCACATTTCTGGGCATAGTTCAAATACAAGAAGCTTCAAGGCAAGACCTTTTAGCCAAGCACTGCTCTAATACACATCCCTGAATCACACTTTCTAAAATGTGTTCAAGGTGAAAGTAGAAGTCTTCCCTACATTTATGCAAAATTCAAATATCACTTCTTATGGTTCTTATAAAGCAGAATTGCTAAGACATACTCCTCTTACACTGTAAAATCTGGTTCAGATAAAGGAAAGGCCAAAGCATGGCTCAAATCTGAGCTGGGTTTAGAAAATGAAAAGGAAATTAATTTTGTTCAATCTGTTAGATAATTGCTGTTCATTCTCAAAAAATTTTTCTGTCTCCACTCAATTTTTTGAGTTACTCCAACACTGTGGATAAATTCAACAAGGCTTACTTGCAACCTTTGTAACCAAGCTAGAAAAAACTAGCACAAATTTCTCAATGCAATACTCTTTCTCAGCACATCACACAGACTCAACAGACTTAGATAAAAGTTTTATTCAATTCTAAACTTCGGATGTGTCCATCACCTTATTTTTCAGTCTACCTGAATTTACATTCTGACATATTTTGGCACTGTCTGAATAGCTTCCATGACCAATAGCAACATTGCTTAGTGTCACATAAACTCATAAAGTACACTAAGCATATAGGAAAACACATCTTGTAATCTGATAAAGTGGCATACTTTGAACCAAACTTTGATGCTGCCTCACCATTGTCATTCACCCTTCCCTGTGATTCAAATTCATCACTCTAGCAAAGTATGAAGCTGCTCAAGAGTTTGTTGTCTGCATGAGCTCATTACAGGTTCAGGAAATCCAATATAACACTTTTCTCTTTGTACATGTACTCTGCAAGAAATTCCCTATTAATGGATAATGTTGCTGGTTTGGTCATTGTTTTAGTTATAAGAGAAAGGAAACCCAAATATTTTAAGGTAAGAATCACTGTGGTGGGGTCCTGAATATTTAAATGGAAGAAATGAAGGTGGATGTGACACCTTCTACAAAGCCATACACCTTCTACAAAGCCTAGGATTTCATGGAAATCCTAGGAAAGATCACATCCTTATTAATTTTTTTTTTTTAAATATGCACATATATACATTTAGTTTCATAAATTAAAAAACGAGCTGACTTCGAGTTTGTTGTTGATAAGGAAGTAAAAAGTGTGTGACCCAGCAGCAAAACTGTCAGAAAATTTCATCTTAATCAACAGTGAGAGGGTTGGAAATCTGGAGTTATGGGACTTAGATATAAATATGTAATACTGTTATCTGTTTAAAAAAGAAGTTAGAGATTGCTTCATTCCCTGTATTCCAGCTCCCATCAGGGACTATTATCGTAAACGCAATAACAATTATGCTGCTCCATTACCATAAGCAGGCATGCAGAGCTGTGTCAAGGAAATGTCCATAAGGCCCTTCATTCTATTATGTAGACCTATAATGTTGGTTGGAAAGGGCAAATGACCCTTACAGGATTTTTGCATTATAGAGAAGGAATCATGACTTTCTTACATGGAAAGTCTGTATGTTTCCTTGCATTGGCCTAACTACTAAATTAATGAAGTAATATGTTTGAGCAGCGTCTGCATTTGACTGCCTATCTGTACCATTTGCACTTACAAGTCTTTACTAAATAGACAATTTTAATAATACTAGGACATGATTCACTTTTGTCTAGATACAGAGATTCCATTTTCCTGGATCTAGTCATTCACTCAAGAATTCTTATTCTAAAGCAATGTTTCTTGGTCCATTGGGAAAACATACTGTTTAGTAACTAACTAATGCTCACAAATGTCTAGTTTTAATATTTATATTTCAGTTTTAAAACCAATTTAAAGTTGTGATCAATGTCTCTAAACTGACTTGAAAAGGTATTCTCTTTCCATGAACCCCTGAAACCGACAGGAGAAGAGGAAGCATTGAATTGTATTAGTGTTGGTCTAAATAGACCACTGTCTTTTCACACTTGGGAGTCACCCCCTCCATGCCCTGTTCAGTAAAAGCCACAAACAGATGTTCATTCAGGGAAGCCTGTAAAATTAATCTGCTTTCTCTGAAGGTCATATAAGGCAAAGCATTAGTGGAAGGAATTCTCAGGGTGGATATGGGTATTTTTGTATTAACTAGTTGTTCCGATTGTGGGAAAATGTGTGCAACACACTGTAGACCTCTTGCAAAGTGTACAGTGGCATTTGAATAACAAGATCATCTAGAATGAAATAGAAATTTTTTTAGTATCATATTTTAAAAATACAGTTCTAATATAGAAATAGCACACTAGATCAACTTCATCACAAATGAGATATAGTAGGAGTACACAGTACTAGAGTACAAAGATTTTTCAGCATCTGCAGATCCACATCTGCCCCTCTCCATGATCCTACACAAGCTGTCACTTCATCTCTGCCCACATGTGACACTTGGGGGCTACAAATTCACATTTACCCCGCTGTGGTCCTTCAAGGACTCCTCCACCATCCTTCTTCAGGGACTGCTCCCCTGTGCTCCTCCATGGGCTGCAGGGGCACAGCTGCCATCTCACCACGGGCTGTGGGGAAATCTCTGCTCGGGCACCTTTCCCCGTCCTTCTTCACTGACCTTAGTGTCTTTTCTCTGGCATTGCTCTCTCGCCTCCTCCTCTCCTCTTCTCTGAAGGTCTCTTTTTTTAATATTTTTGCTTTCTTGAATATGTTACTTATAGAGGCACATCCAGATTCCCATATCCCCTCAGAGGGGGACCTTCTAGCAGCTTCTCACAGGAGCCATCCCTGTGGCACCCCTGCACCCAAAACACTACTGCACTAACCCACAAAGCATACAATCTAACTCTAAATCTCTTAACTAAAAGCAACAGCTCCAGTAAACACACTGCTAATTGCCTCAAATAAACGTTTGTGACCTTAAGTACACATTGCTGTTAGCTTCTTTTATCCCTGTCCTTTCAAAGATTATCTTAAAGTTGGAAATGCTAGTTTTTGTATTACGTTGCACACTGCATTTTTAGTTACTGGGCACTCAGAAGTCACACAGACTCATTGTCACTGGGCAACTGACAACTTTTATTAGCATGAGCAAGTTAAAAGTCTTAAGTTCTCTTCCTTTAAAATAATTTAAAAGGAAAAGGGGACTATTCCCCAACACTTGTGCTTTTCACTCTCCAGATACACTAGAGAATATGTGTTCATTTCATTAGTCTGTATGTAGCATGGGGTTTCTCATCTTCTGTGTTCATTGCTACATGATTTTGATTGCTTAGCAGTTGAGATTTATTGAATATGCCCATGGCTAACATGGCTAATACCTAACAAAGCATTAGGTATTAACACATCTATTAAATATGAAGTGCAAATGATCTACACATGATGTTACATCCAGTACTTATTCCTCTTTGCAAGTATCAGAGAGTACCTGAAAAACAACACTCCTCACTGCTTCTGCAGTACAGCTACAGAGATACCAGTTATGCACAATTCATAGTATTGTACAGAAATTCTTTACATCATTCTTAGTGAACTAGTTCAAAAGTTACACATGGTTTAACTCAGGTAAATGAGACACCACTTAAGGTACAGTTAGGAACACAAACACTGGATTGGTAAAGAATTAGGGAGAGATCCCAGGACTATCAGATCATGAAAAGGAAAAAAGTCAGCCTTTGCCACACTGATCTAATGAAAGTCTCCATTGTTCTGTGTCATCTGCAGGCACAGAATAATGATTTGAATGATTATTATTCAGATCATTTTCATCATCTGAAAACATCTTGAGTTTTCAGCCAGGAACAGACCCACCGAACTGTCTTAACTGAACACATCAAAAAGAGCAACTGTTACTCCTATGCTTATGCATTCTTTCTTCTCCTTTGTTTTACACCAAGATCCCTGGCATTACAACGATGAGTCAGGGGGACAACCAAAATCCCTTCTTCCTTCCTCTCCCAGGTGACAGGATCTAACATTCTTGATGTGGTTTGATCCCTTCCATATAACAACTCCCTGAGTTCTATCCATAACTTCTGTCACAGAAGCTATAGGTCATTCTACTACGTGTGTATCTGGAACAGGCCACTGCCAGAAAAAACATCATTTTGACAAAAATATTTCTAGCAAAGGAAATCAACAACACAGTTGTCACAACTGTTTCATTGCTTCTTGCACTACCTGTTAAAAACATGCAGGTATCCTTTGTATTCTACTTTATAACTACAACTTCAGGCAACTAATCCCATTTGGTCTGTGATGTGGCTAATAGAGTACAATCTCTTAGTACAGTGAAAATACTCAAAACAAATAGCAAGAGTAAACTTTTCCAAAAACCAACTATTTGTTGTCCTTGAAAGGATCTTTGAATTCCACTTTGATCTGAAATTCTTCAAGGTTACCTTAAACAAATGCAAAGAAACCCTAAGCAACAATCCAATCAGAAAAAAAATTAAGAAACCCAAAGGTTCATATTTTCCTCACTCTCCTCAGAATTTGTGACAACAGTAGCATGCAAAGAAAATATGCCTTACCAAGTTCTGTTATGGAAGTTTTTCCATCTGAAGGTAAAGGAATGTACTGATTAGAGAAGAAGCTGCTTCCATAACCCAGGACAAAACCTTCCAGTCTGGTGTTTTGACTTGGACGAAGATACCTCATGCAAACGGTGTCATCTGTTGCATTGATCTGAACTTTCAGACTCTGTCTTTTCACTGGGGAAAGAGAAAAAAAAACCAAAAAAACCCACCAGATTTATTATCTTGTAATCGTACATTCAGTAATGGAATACAACAATATTGGTCTGGTAATTTGCTAGCCACAAGCAATTGAACAGTTGCTTAAAAGTGGAGTCTCCTAGAAACTAAATGTATTTAAACATTAGATTAGTAGTAATATAAAATTTTCATTTCCAACATGTCTATTTTTTCATCGTTAGTTTAGTACATTACCTGTAACATCTTCTTCAGTTGCAGCAGTAGAAAAGTGCATTAAGTAACTGGAAAAAATGCAATTATTTTTTCCTTTAAATGTGGGAGTTATAGGACTATTAGCCATTCATAGCTAATAGTGTGTAGCTATTTCATATGCGTAATTCATATGTGAATTATTCATTTCACATAGCTAATTCATACGTTCAAAACTTGCAAGTTTGATTTTTTTTTTGCCTGTTACAGAGAATAAATAGCAACTAGATCAAAATAAAAATGATCAACTATTGTTTCAGTTGTTTTTTGCTATGTTGGGCAGGAAACTTAATTTTTGAGTTGGAAATACACCAGAACATCTAACAAACATATACATTTTACCCAGAATTACCAAGAAACTTCTTTTAAACATTAATTTTTATGTTTCCCAGGGGAGTAGCACATAAAGCAAGAAACATCTTGTATATTAATCTACAAAAATTTAATTTCTAACAACACAAAATTAATTCAAAACTGAATAATACTTTTTTTTAGGCTACATCCTCTCTTGGCAGAGCAAAGGAGGAATGGCTTTTCCTACATTGTTACTTAAAATTTTAATATTGCCTTGTCACTGTTACCCTTGTCAATGCTTAAAAAAACCCCAACTAATCACTTCTCCCCAGTCTTACACCACCATCACTAGAACATAGGTTTTTCTTGTTCTTGAAATATAAATTTTTCTTCCCAACAGATTTTTAGGCATATGTCCAATCCTGGGGGCTGAAATTAACTTTTCAGGAAAAAAAGAAATTTGCACAAAGCCATTTTACTAAATCGTGAAGAAAACCAACTAGATATAAGACCTGTCATCAAACAGCAGGGTAGAATGATACTTAACACCTCTCTCTTTCATTCTTTCCTTCTCTCCCTTTTTTTTTTCTTTATCCCTCCCTCACTTTAATGCTCTTCTTCCCTCTCTCTCAATAACTGCAGATACTCAAACTTTCTTTAGACAACTACATATTGATTCTCTGGTATCACCCCAGCCAACCCTCCTTTTTTTTTTTTTTTTTTTTTTTTTTGTACTGTCAAGAAGCTGCAGCTGTCTGCACACTGAATGTAAAGACCTAAGCCAAACACTTTATGCCTCTTCCCTTTATAGAAACAAGCATACAAGTCAAACTGATGGAAAACATGTGCCTCCGATGAGACCCTTTCTTTATCTAAAGACTGATCAAGTAAAAGCAGTCAGCCAGGAAACTGTCACAATTTTCCAAAGGCAACTCTTCCAGGTTCCAGAAGACTGCAAGGCTTCTAAAAAAACTCAGCTCTGACTTTTTCAGCAGTACCACACCACCTCAGGGAAATGGGTGGCAGTGGTTCCTTACCTGGGTGGCATCCTAGCTTCTTTTATTTTTAGCATATGAAACGTCTGCTTGTGTACAACTCTGAATATTGACAAGGCTCCAAATAGCAGAAACCAGGAAGAAGACCTAACGTTTCAAATCTCTCTAATATGCTTTATAAAGATGCTTATTAAAAGCATTCCATGCCAATACATTTTAGGATTGTCAGTAAACTAGAACTGTTAAAATTAACACAATCTGCAAAACTCTAACCTAACTTTGTAGAGATGAGCGTAAATGAAAGGACAGTTGTCTTGGTCTCCACTGAATATGCACATCTAAGAAGAAAGCAAGACTTAAAGTACTTGATTCGTGTATGACAATATAATAATTTGATTTCCACATTAAAATTATTCCTCAGACCCAAAATCGAGTTTTTTATTTTTTTATATATTTTAAAAAAGTATAGTAAAGGTATATTAATTTTAAATTTATGATGATTTTTTCCAGAATCACTTCTGGATATCTTTCATATTTTAATTTGAAGAGCTAAACCGAGTGCAATATTGAATTCAAATGGATTTTATTCCAACTAGATAGGTGTTTTATTCAAAAGTAGTCACAGAATTGTTCTGGTTGGAAAAAATCTTTACAATGATCAAATACAACCATTAATCTAACTCTCCCGAGTCCAGTACTAAATCATATTCCTAAGCACCAGAGCCAAGTACAGGTGGACAATCACTTCCCTACTCCTGCTGGCCACACTATTCCTGATACAGGCCAGGATGCCACTGGCCTTCCTGGCCACCTGGGCACACTGCTGGCTCGTGACAGCCAGCTGTCAATCAACACCCCCAGGTCCTTTTCCTAGGGTCAGCTTTCCAGCCACACTTTCCCAAGCCTATGGTGTTGCATGGGATTGTTGTGACCTAGGACTTGGTCTTGCTGAATATCATACAGTTGTTCTTGGTCTATGGATCCAGCCTGTCCAGGTCCCTCTGCAGAGGCTTCCTACCCTCAGGCAGATCAGCACTCCCACCCAACCTATTGGGTGTCATCTGCAAACTTAGTGAGGGTGAGCAAATTACAGTGACAAAGGGTCCTGATTTTCTTTAAACCTAACATTTGTCAGTGAAGTTATTAAAAACAGAAAGAAAAATGGGATCCCAAGACAGCAAAAGCTTTGAGGTAAAACCCTGTGGACTTTTCTGCATTATAGCTAGCACATCAACACCACCAAAAGAGCTTTAAACTCAAAGCCACTTCTAGCAGAATGTAAACAGGAATAATCTGAAGTAGCAAATATGTCAGAAGAAATAAAAAAAATAAAAGGAGACTAACTTAAAGACAAGCCTCCCCAGGCTATCTTAACAGGGCAGGTTCTTTCCCTCTAGGTCACTTTTGATTACAGGATCTTTTCAGTGATGGCCTAGGTGGCAAAAAACACTTCAGTCCCTGCAGATTTTAGGAAAAATCTTTCTTTTCCTCTTCTTGGAGACCCACCTACAGGGTTAGCTCTATGCTCTTCTTAACATAACTGTCCTTTACTACTCAGTAATCTGTTCACTTACTATTTCCTTCTCTCCACACAACTGAATTCCCCAGGCTGAGAGGGGTCAAGAGCAGTTTTTCCCCCCTTCCTCTTGAAGGTGCAGTCTGACCCAAAGAGCAGCACAGGGCAAGGCAGACTACTAGTCTTCTTCACTATTTATTAGATACACGATTTTTAAGTGAAAATAATTGTTCTAAAGCAACAGCACAGTGGGCTGTGTGCACCGTAGAATCACTGAAATCATGGGATGAATTTTACCTGGTGAAGCACTATCAAAAGCTGACCACTTTCTGGCAGTGTATGGACAGAAGTGGAGCGACCAAGTCCAACAGTGACAAGCTTTTCTATCAGAGGCAACAAAGGTTCTTGACTGGAGCTAGAACCTGAGTTTGCTGGGAACTGTAGCTGTTGAGTGAGACCACTCAGTCTCACTCAAGAGATAATGAAAGGCTACAGAGGAGACAAAACCAAGGAACAATGAAGACGGAAGGATGCCAGCAAGCACAGAAAGTACTCCCTGCCAAGGCATAACTCAGTGAATGGTAGATCACTCTTGGCATGGACTCTGTAGGGAATGACATCTCTCACCCCAAACCAGGTCACTGTGTTACTTAGTTATCAGTCCAGCTCTTCTGCCTGCCAACATTTTTCCAGGAGCTCCTGCACTCACTTTTGTGCCTAACTACACACAGTATACTTCTTAGCATCATAAATACAAACACAAAAGGCTGTGAAACAACAGCCCTTTGTTAGAGATAAGTACCTTATAAAGAAATAGTTCTTAAAGGATTTTTTAAAAAAGGTAAAATGTTCTGGACTTGTGCAGGTCACATGAGTTCAAGGGAGACCTGGACCCTTATGAACAAATTGAAGCATTTCCTGAATCTAAAAGAAAAAGGCAGATTTGTGCAGGAGACTGTAAGCCCAACTCCACTATACAGGTCAGAACTGAAACCAAAAATGTGTCCTATGAAAATGTAAAACAGTGCAACTTATGTTAAAGCCTATGAGGAAGGCCCATGTGGTGACTTGGAATCCCTGGAGTGGACAAGAGGTATACAGGGAAAGAGCAGCAGCACAGAGGGGTCTCTGCAGCCAGGCAGGGAGAGCTCAGTGTTATGGACTGCAGAGACCCTTCCAGAACAGTGTAGATTAAAAGGACTTCATATCAATCCGCTTGCTAAACATGGACTGTTCTCAGGAGCACATTAGCAAAATAGATTTTGCTTGTGTTGATGTCACAGTATTTTGAAAAACTAACAGGGAAAACATGCATTTCCATTTTCAGTAATATCTTTATCCTGGCCACTACCCAGATAGTTTTGTTAAACACTATCAAATGGACAAGAGAAAGCACAGGAACTTGACAATTATGTTAGTGGATAAGAAAGTATTTGATTTTGAGAAAACAGCTTTTGTCATATTACGATTTTAGAATACTTTTTTCCTCCCCCTCTCCTTGATGAAAGAGCCAAATGATAAACCAGACACTCTCTGAATTCCAATGCAAAGATATTCTGAAAACACCTTACAAACAGCAACTCATACATGTGGGCACAGATGAACTTTCCTAAGACTTACTCACTTGCATCAGATTTTGGCATGTTTACTAAACTCTAGTTTTAAGTGTCTGCATTTGTAAATAAATGCTTTAGCATTGAAGCTATCTCTACATGAAAGATTCTGGGATGTACAGTTACCTCTAAAAAATGATCATTCCTTATTGGCTTGCCAACAGACATTCCACGCTGATCTGCAAGCATTCTGTTCAGCAAAAGCCAACTGATGGCCAAAATCAGCAGGAAAAACTATGCACAGCATTTTTATGAACTAAGAGCATCATGTTAAGTGCATCAGACCACTTGCACTGTTAGAGTCACCCTAGGGAAAGGACTCTTTGTCTGTAAGGGGAAAGAGTTTTTAAGACAGTTCAATGAATCAGACGCATCATAAGGGAACCAGATATTGGTAACTCTTCAGAGGCAAGAAAATAGGTGCAAATGATCTGAAGAATTCATCTGGGAGCATCCTAGTTTGGCTAGCTGTGAAAAAATAAGTAGTTACGTATAGGCCACAGGAGCCCTGAGCAAATAAACACTGAATGTCCAGAAAAATTTAACTCTAAATTACCTGGCTGAAATTGACATCTTTAAAATGTGAAATCAGTTACAGAAAATAATATACAAAATATTTGGTGGAAAACTTGTTGTTCAAGCTTTGGATCTATCAGGGATTTAAGTAAACTGTTCTTTTTCTTATCACTTAAATAAATCATGAAGTAACAAAGAGAGGGTAACTTATAAGCATGACTACCATCTCTTATTCATACCAGGCAGCTCTAACTTATGTTGTAGTTAGCTACAAGACAAACAGAGAAGTCAGATTTTCTACTTTCTACTTTCAGAGCAAAAATCCAGTCAGTTTAGGTCTAGCATCCCCCGAAGAAATCACTATTGCAAAGCGGTTTGAAAAGAAAATAGAGTAACTACTAGGAATAGATTTATATAATTCCTTTGCTATTAAATGACTGGACAGAAGTAAGAAGATAAACAGAGGGGGGTCACTGGGCTACATGCATTAAAGCAGCATTTATTCAGCAACTCAGAGTTGAGGACAGAGGTGTTTCCAGCCTATAAAAGCAAACAAAAACCACCTGAGAGTTTGCTCCCCAAAAGAACAAATGAACTAATTTTTTTTCAGTATTAGAGAATCACAGCCTTTGAAATTTTGTGTCCCATGGCACACTATATTTTTACGATACTGTTGGTAACAAAAGATGTGGAGGTAGTTAAAACTGACAGCTGGTTTGGTTTCCCTCTGTTTCAAGGAATGCGGGAGAACTTGGGTGATGAGGTGACTGGAATTTGAATTAACTGGGTTTCTTGTGTTTCTGCCCAAACCCCAAAATATATCTTGGCGCTGTCATATAGAGTATCTTCGGCTGAAGCGCAGTCTATTTCTGTAACTTAAGAAGACACGTCAACAGCTGGCTGATAATTTATTAACTAATAATTAACACATTCAGAAGTAACCCTGAGGTGCTGCTATAGCAACAAACTTCAAGAATGAAGCCCAGACAAAATAAAATATCTGCTTTTTGTTTTGAAATAAAGTCATCTTGGCAACTTACATTTTTTTGAGCTATCTGTTTGCCTGTTTATTCGGTAAAGGCTCAGTAAAAGCAATGCTGGGACGAGATGTTACGTCCACTTAATTCTGTGATTCTGCTGGAGTGGTTCAAGTGTTTATGGTCCCTCATGGTCAAACACAGACCTATTTTTTGTTTTTATCCATAGAATGAAAAGTCTTGAACTCTTCCCTACAAAACTAGAGGGTGAATACAGCTGTACTGTATTACAGCGTATTTGTCTTCATCATCAGAATTCCTTTTGCCTTACATTGAAACTGTTTCTTTTTCATGATTTCAAAGATGAAGACAAAACCTAGCATTGCCTCCCAGAGTGCTGGACAAATGAAGTATGCCTTAAGAAAATACATTAGCACCATGTATTTGTGAGCGTCACCTCACTTACACTATTCAAATAGTTCACAGCAGTACTTTCATTTTCAAAATCTGGTGCCATGGTACCACCCGCCAAGATTTCAATGATAATCTAACACTGGAAACCAGAGTTTCTCAGGCTATCAATTCTACTGATTTCAAAGCCATTCTGTTTTTTCAAAGAATCAACTGAGAAGCAGAACAAATAATTTCACTTTGAAATGCTAATTTCTCACATACAGTGACCCAGTTTATGATGTAGATTGTACATTTGTCTTATTTTGCCTATGACTCTCTGTATATTGCACTAATAAATCTCATTATTTTAAGCCTTATCATAAAGGCTTATTAACTTGCTGACAACCAGAAGCAAGTAATTCATTCCACCTTACCAGGTTTTGAAATTAGTACCTCTTTTCAGTGCCCGCTGTAACTGAGACAGGTGTGATAGCATGGTAAGCACAACCTGTCCTATGACAGAGAAGAAAAGACATCACCAAAGAAAGATCCAGACAACCTAAATTCCATCTAACTTCAGTAAGAGAGTTGTTCGCCTCTGAGGAGGATCTGTGTGTTAAGGAGGAAGCCACTTTCTGTCAGTAAACAGGAAATACAGATCTTCAATTAAATCTCTCTGGGAAATAAAATAGAACAAGCTGCAGCAAACTGACTTCAAAGCCAAAAATAATCTTTTTAAAATATTATTTTTATGTAACGGTCCATGCTGTATTTTCTAGCTTTCTCTTGATGCTGAAAAAAAATCTTTTCAGCCATTACAACAAGAACACAAACACTTGGTCTATGGATCCAGCCTGTCCAGGTCCCTCTGCAGAGGCTTCCTACCCTCAGGCAGATCAGCACTCCCACCCAACCTATTGGGTATCGTCTGCAAACTTACTGAGGGTGAGCAAATTACAGTGACAAAGGGTCCTGATTTTCTTTAAACCTAACATTTGTCAGTGAAGTTATTAAAAACAGAAAGAAAAATGGGATCCCAAGACAGCAAAAGCTTTGAGGTAAAACCCTGTGGACTTTTCTGCATTATAGCTAGCACATCAACACCACCAAAAGAGCTTTAAACTCAAAGCCACTTCTAGCAGAATGTAAACAGGAATAATCTGAAGTAGCAAATATGTCAGAAGAAATAAAAAAAATAAAAGGAGACTAACTTAAAGACAAGCCTCCCCAGGCTATCTTAACAGGGCAGGTTCTTTCCCTCTAGGTCACTTTTGATTACAGGATCTTTTCAGTGATGGCCTAGGTGGCAAAAAACACTTCAGTCCCTGTAGTTTTTAGGAAAAATCTTTCTTTTCCTCTTCTTGGAGACCCACCTACAGGGTTAGCTCTATGCTCTTCTTAACATAACTGTCCTTTACTACTCAGTAATCTGTTCACTTACTATTTCCTTCTCTCCACACAACTGAATTCCCCAGGCTGAGAGGGGTCAAGAGCAGCTTTTCCCCCCTTCCTCTTGAAGGTGCAGTCTGACCCAAAGAGCAGCACAGGGCAAGGCAGACTACTAGTCTTCTTCACTATTTATTAGATACACGATTTTTAAGTGAAAATAATTGTTCTAAAGCAACAGCACAGTGGGCTGTGTGCACCGTAGAATCACTGAAATCATGGGATGAATTTTACCTGGTGAAGCACTATCAAAAGCTGACCACTTTCTGGCAGTGTATGGACAGAAGTGGAGCGACCAAGTCCAACAGTGACAAGCTTTTCTATCAGAGGCAACAAAGGTTCTTGACTGGAGCTAGAACCTGAGTTTGCTGGGAACTGTAGCTGTTGAGTGAGACCACTCAGTCTCACTCAAGAGATAATGAAAGGCTACAGAGGAGACAAAACCAAGGAACAATGAAGACGGAAGGATGCCAGCAAGCACAGAAAGTACTCCCTGCCAAGGCATAACTCAGTGAATGGTAGATCACTCTTGGCATGGACTCTGTAGGGAATGACATCTCTCACCCCAAACCAGGTCACTGTGTTACTTAGTTATCAGTCCAGCTCTTCTGCCTGCCAACATTTTTCCAGGAGCTCCTGCACTCACTTTTGTGCCTAACTACACACAGTATACTTCTTAGCATCATAAATACAAACACAAAAGGCTGTGAAACAACAGTTCTTTGTTAGAGATAAGTACCTTATAAAGAAATAGTTCTTAAAGGATTTTTTAAAAAAGGTAAAATGTTCTGGACTTGTGCAGGTCACATGAGTTCAAGGGAGACCTGGACCCTTATGAACAAATTGAAGCATTTCCTGAATCTAAAAGAAAAAGGCAGCTTTGTGCAGGAGACTGTAAGCCCAACTCCACTATACGGGTCAGAACTAAAACCAAAAATGTGTCCTATGAAAATGTAAAACAGTGCAACTTATGTTAAAGCCTATGAGGAAGGCCCATGTGGTGACTTGGAATCCCTGGAGTGGACAAGAGGTATACAGGGAAAGAGCAGCAGCACAGAGGGGTCTCTGCAGCCAGGCAGGGAGAGCTCAATGTTACGGACTGCAGAGACCCTTCCAGAACAGTGTAGATTAAAAGGACTTCATATCAAGCCGCTTGCTAAACATGGACTGTTCTCAGGAGCACGTTAGCAAAATAGATTTCGCTTGTGTTGATGTCACAGTATTTTGAAAAACTAACAGGGAAAACATGCATTTCCATTTTCAGTAATATCTTTATCCTGGCCACTACCCAGATAGTTTTGTTAAACACTATCAAATGGACAAGAGAAAGCACAGGAACTTGACAATTATGTTAGTGGATAAGAAAGTATTTGATTTTGAGAAAACAGCTTTTGTCATATTACGATTTTAGAATACTTTTTTCCTCCCCCTCTCCTTGATGAAAGAGCCAAATGATAAACCAGACACTCTCTGAATTCCAATGCAAAGATATTCTGAAAACACCTTACTCATACATGTGGGCACAGATGAACTTTCCTAAGACTTACTCACTTGCATCAGATTTTGGCATGTTTACTAAACTCCAGTTTTAAGTATCTGCATTTGTAAATAAATGCTTTAGCATTGAAGCTATCTCTACATGAAAGATTCTGGGATGTACAGTTACCTCTAAAAAACGATCATTCCTTATTGGCTTGCCAACAGAAATTCCACACTGATCTGCAAGCATTCTGTTCAGCAAAAGCCAATTGATGGCCCAGATCAGCAGGAAAAACTATGCACAGCATGAACTAAGAGCATCATGTTAAGTGCATCAGACCACTTGTACTGTTAGAGTCACCCTAGGGAAAGGACTCTTTGCCTGTAAGGGGAAAGAGTTTTTAAGACAATTCAATGAATCAGACGCATCATAAGGGAACCAGATATTGGTAACCCTTCAGAGACAAGAAAATAGGTACAAATTATCTGAAGAATTCATCTGGGAGCATCTTAGTTTGGCTAGCTGTGAAAAAATAAGTAGTTATGTATAGGCAACAGGAGCCCTGAGCAAATAAACACTAAATGTCCAGAAAAATTTAACTCTAAATTACCTGGCTGAAACTGACATCTTTAAAATGTGAAAGCAGTTACAGAAAATAATATACAAAATATTTGGTGGAACACTTGTTGTTCAAGCTTTGGATCTATCAGGGATTTAAGTAAACTGTTCTTTTTCTTATTACTTAAATAAATCATGAAGCAACAAAGAGTGGGGAACTTATAAGCATGACTACCATCTCTTATTCATACCAGGCAGTTCTAACTTATGCTGTAGTTAGCTACAAGACAAACAGAGAAATCAGATTTTCTACTTTCTACTTTGACAGCAAAAATCCAGTCAGTTTAGGTCTAACGTCCCCCAAAGAAATCACTATTGCAAAGTGGTTTGAAAAGAAAATAGAGTAACTACTAGGAATAGATTTATATAATTCCTTTGCTATTAAATGACTGGACAGAAGTAAGAAGATAAACAGAGGGGGGTCACTGGGCTACATGCATTAAAGCAGCATTTATTCAGCAACTCAGAGTTGAGGACAGAGGTGTTTCCAGCCTATAAAAGCAAACAAAAACCACCTGAGAGTTTGCTCCCCAAAAGAACAAATGAACTAATTTTTTTTCAGTATTAGAGAATCACAGCCTTTGAAATTTTGTGTCCCATGGCACACTATATTTTTATGATACTGTTGGTAACAAAAGATGTGGAGGTAGTTAAAACTGACAGCTGGTTTGGTTTCCCTCTGTTTCAAGGAATGCGGGAGAACTTGGGTGATGAGGTGACTGGAATTTGAATTAACTGGGTTTCTTGTGTTTCTGCCCAAACCCCAAAATATATCTTGGCGCTGTCATATAGAGTATCTTCGGCTGAAGCGCAGTCTATTTCTGTAACTTAAGAAGACACGTCAACAGCTGGCTGATAATTTATTAACTAATAATTAACACATTCAGAAGTAACCCTGAGGTGCTGCTATAGCAACAAACTTCAAGAATGAAGCCCAGACAAAATAAAATATCTGCTTTTTGTTTTGAAATAAAGTCATCTTGGCAACTTACTTTTTTTTGAGCTATCTGTTTGCCTGTTTATTCGGTAAAGGCTCAGTAAAAGCAATGCTGGGACGAGATGTTACTTCCACTTAATTCTGTGATTCTGCTGGAGTGGTTCAAGTGTTTATGGTCCCTCATGGTCAAACACAGACCTATTTTTTGTTTTTATCCATAGAATGAAAAGTCTTGAACTCTTCCCTACAAAACTAGAGGGTGAATACAGCTGTACTGTATTACAGCGTATTTGTCTTCATCATCAGAATTCCTTTTGCCTTACATTGAAACTGTTTCTTTTTCATGATTTCAAAGATGAAGACAAGACCTAGCATTGCCTCCCAGAGTGCTGGACAAATGAAGTATGCCTTAAGAAAATACATTAGCACCATGTATTTGTGAGCGTCACCTCACTTACACTATTCAAATAGTTCACAGCAGTACTTTCATTTTCAAAATCTGGTGCCATGGTACCACCCGCCAAGATTTCAATGATAATCTAACACTGGAAACCAGAGTTTCTCAGGCTATCAATTCTACTGATTTCAAAGCCATTCTGTTTTTTCAAAGAATCAACTGAGAAGCAGAACAAATAATTTCACTTTGAAATGCTAATTTCTCACATACAGTGACCCAGTTTATGATGTAGATTGTACATTTGTCTTATTTTGCCTATGACTCTCTGTATATTGCACTAATAAATCTCATTATTTTAAGCCTTATCATAAAGGCTTATTAACTTGCTGACAACCAGAAGCAAGTAATTCATTCCACCTTACCAGGTTTTGAAATTAGTACCTCTTTTCAGTGCCCGCTGTAACTGAGACAGGTGTGATAGCATGGTAAGCACAACCTGTCCTATGACAGAGAAGAAAAGACATCACCAAAGAAAGATCCAGATAACCTAAATTCCATCTAACTTCAGTAAGAGAGTTGTTCGCCTCTGAGGAGGATCTGTGTGTTAAAGAGGAAGCCACTTTCTGTCAGTAAACAGGAAATACAGATCTTCAATTAAATCTCTCTGGGAAATAAAATAGAACAAGCTGCAGCAAACTGACTTCAAAGCCAAAAATAATCTTTTTAAAATATTATTTTTATGTAACGGTCCATGCTGTATTTTCTAGCTTTCTCTTGATGCTGAAAAAAAATCTTTTCAGCCATTACAACAAGAACACAAACACTTGGTCTATTTAGTCATTTTCAGAGATTGTATTTAATGACCTGGAGTTGTCAAGTGGACATTCTGCAATCAGCTGTCTTGTGCTACAAAAAATAACTTGTTGGAATTCCAAGTTCACTACTTGCTGAATTCAGAAGAAAGATGCTTTCAAGACATTTTTAAATAGATTACTTGTTTATGCTTTTAAAATACCTTAATTTGAAAATGCCTTTTCTTTTTTTTGGTGTATCAACAGACTGTGCACAGCAAGTAAGCTGGCATAATTTCTCTCCATACTTTCATGGAGCAATTTTGGAAATTTAATTTGTAATAGAAATTCACCACAAAATGAGTACAAATACATGAAATATCCAGTAGGAAAATTTCTCAGTACTGGTGTTCAGCTACATGCAGTAGCTCACTAAGGCCTCCATAGGAGGAGATGCAGCATGGGCGCCCAGAGACAGCCCCATCCCCTCCAGTGCCCTTTCTCAAAGCAGTATTTCACAATTACTGAAGACATTTTCCTTTCTTTAGTTGCAACACATACTCAGCTTTATTAAAGCTAGTCTGAAATATGCTTTCTGTTTTTAATGGATATAAATATATAAAGAGACATTTGTCAAAGAAGCTTGGTAGAGCATGTGTATTGCAAAATTATACTTAAATATACTATAAATTCCTTTGCCAATTCCTCTCTAGAGATCAGTACAGTTTAGAATTGACTTAAACTGTAGCTCACTGTTACTTTAGGATCAATAAAGGCAATGCAGAGGTAAAGATGTACTTATCAGCAATCCCAGTTTCTACATATATAGATAAAGCAATGTACAAAAAGAAATTTATTGCTTGTATGCTGTCATCTAACCTGTTTGCAGGTCGTTCAAGCATTTCTCTGAAGTTCCACTTCCATCCATCTCACTGTCTCCCTCGCAAAGTTCCTTACACAAATTGGTTTAACATTTTTGAATGGGACTAAGTACAGTAATAAACCTTATTTTCAGGGTGCAAACCTGAAAAGAGCTTGGATTTAAACTCAGGATCCCACATCAAGGGTGTGTGTGTGTGTCCCCAATTCCCAGCTTTCATTCTTCAGGTTATTTCCCACTATGAGTTAAAATGGGAAACAAAATTGAAAACACCAAAAACACCAAGAAAACTGTTCTGTTTGAGAATAACCAAGTTTGCAACTCTGATGGAAAAAGGAATGGAAATTAACATTCTAAAAACTTACTTGGACACAGTTTGAACAACCTGTCCCTAGCTCCTCCCAAAAGATACTTCTGGATTTTTATTTTAAATACTAGAAAATTCCATAACTTTCTCTGCCCAGTCAGTAAACTCAGTTGCATTTAAAGGTCAAATACATGGGCTAAAAAATTTAATTTAAATAGAATTCAATATTGAACAATTTAACATTTTTGAAAGATTAGGACAGAATAAAATTTGACCATTATTTTAATGCATAATGCCCCCTGAAACTCCTTCAAGTTGAATCAGTTTTATGGATCCTACTTTTCAAATCAACAGCACATAAACCACATAACTTTGAATGAAATTAGTCGTCAATAAAAAACTCCTTGTTACTGAAACAATCTCTAACTCCTATTTCAATTTTGATTATGGATCAATTATTTGGTCTAGAGTAAAGCTTGGTTTGAATCTGATGTAATGGCATTCTCCAAGGAATTCTTCCCCAGGCTTTACTCTCAGAGCTAGTTGCTTGTTGTTCTTTTTCCAGACTGACCTGGAATGTCCTTTTTTGGGCTGATACAACTCCACCTAGACTGTGGTGATGAGACAGTGACTGCATCTTGCCCAGAAGAGCTGGCTTTTCTAATCCTGGCTCCTTCTCCTGTCCAAGGAAATAGGTCCAAGGCAACTCCACCCAGGCTATGAACAAAACTGTATCTTGTTCAATAAAGGTGTGTAGAAGACTCTGGGGAGCAAGAAAAGTCTTCCTAGTGTCCTAGGTCTAACAGTATTTTAAGCTTTCAAAGAGCAACACCTAACACAAACACTAAACAGAAATGTGGTTTTTGGATATGGCTGCATATGAGGTAACCATTTTAAGAGTTGATCAGCTGAATAAAAACATTAATTTTCTTTAACAGCAGGTCCTCCATAGGGAAAGTGCAACAGGACATTTAGGACTTAAGCAGGTGAGGAATTCAGCTGCTTCAGCTGTTGGTCTTCCTCTGCCCTCAAATTAAAAGTAAATCTGCAATTATCAATGGATTTTTTAAGAATCAAAAATCAAAGGCATAATGAAAAACAGTATATGGAACTAAAATTGCATTTGCTTCTGACAGAAGAGTAAAGATACTATATAATCCTTGACATTCTCATTCACTACTGAATGCACATATCATCTGCTGCAGGAATTAATGTGAACGCAGAGTGCAGTGAGGCAAAAGAGAAGTAAAGTTATTAAGTCATGCAAGAACAGAAAAATATCTCAGTGTAATTGTTTGAGCATGGGGAAGAAAGAGCATTCAGGAAACTGCAAGCTCTTCAGCCTAATTTTGGTCACCAGGACCAGTTGCTCATACCTATGCATATGACAAACAAGAAGGTGAATCTTCAGCCAGCACAAATTTACCAAGGTCACACTGTCTGACCACCCTTGCTGCCCTCTCTAATGCTATTAGTCAATTTGTGTAGAAGGGGAAGTTGATGAATGTCAGGTACTTTGACATAATCTCCACAGGTATCCTCACAGACAAACTGGAGAAATGAAGACTAGAAGAGATAAATTACAAGGCAGATGGAAAACTGGGCTCAGTCAGTGGTAATCAATGGGGACCTTGGACTTTTAGTCTTTCTGGTTCTAAAGAAATAGCTACGGTAATTCCTAAAATTGTTTGAGTAAGGGAGAATGTATTGTGGTTTGTGTACACTTGGGAAAGAACGTGGGTTGGGCAAATAAAAGAAGATGAGTTGTACATAAGGTTCTATTTTCAAATTGCAGGGAGACAAACTAGACTGAGATACTCATTTTGAAATAGGTAACCATCAAGGTACCTTCCTAAATCACCTTTACAGAATGGCAGTCCAATTAGTGAGACAGACACTGCCTCAGTCCTGAGGCACCAGTGAGTTTGAGTGGTTTGTTCCTGTGTCATGATTAACTATTTAAGGAAACACATCCATGCCCATCTCCTGAGAGCAACTAACTGTCCAGTCTGCTGTGCAGTTCACGGGTTCTCGGAAAGTCAAGTACAAGGTATCTAAAATAAGATATCCCTGAACAGAAACAAGCACTTCATCACAATGTACTGTAATCATATTTCTATCAGAAATATCTAGAAGAAGAAAAATACAATCTAGCCATGGCACTGAGATTGCATATGTAAGGACTATGGCCGTGACAGCACAAGATTTTTAACAATTCTTAAATGTATACAAACTTGTGAGAATCTACTTAGTACTTTACTACTGCCTAATAGGATTTAATTTCTATTCATAAGTCCCCCGTTATGCTGTATATAGTTTAAACAGAATGCTTTAAAATAATATCCATCAACAGATGAAAATCAAATGGGATCACTCATTCTTACCATGGGATCACACCAAAGCTGCCACAGCTTTTCACTTCCATCATTGCAACTATCATATGATCACACCAAGTACCTGAGTTCTCTGCTCAAAATCTTGTAATATGCAAAACATACAGGACATGGATGTGCACTTGGCAATGGTGCCTGCAATATTCCATGGTTTCACTTTGGAGTAAGTTCCTCACTTTTCAGAGGTAGACAGCTGATAAAGCAATTAAATAGCTGAACCATACATGGGAAGTCTTAGGTGTTGTTGTACATCACATTCTAAACTTGGAAATATTAAGAAAACTTCATCAGTTAACAAAACCTGTAATCAAATACAAAATGCTGTTATACTTTGAAACTGCAATTTGGTATTTTCAATGCATTCAAGTCATAGATAGAATCATAGAATGGCATAGGTTGGAAGGGACCTTAGAGATTATGTACTCTAGCCTCCCTGCCATGGGCCATGGGCAGGGACGCCTCTCACCTAGACAAGGTTCCTCAAGCCTCCAGTCTACCAGCAAAGCTTTTAACAGGTTATCATCCCCTTTTCAGTTTAGAAAGCTACAGACATGAAATGAAAAAAAATTTAAACTAAAATTGCTCAATATTTCCAAAAGAGGAGTCAAAGCGGCTTCACTTAAGGTCTTGTATCCAAACTGAACATTCTCATGCATGTCTATGACACTACCTGGATACAGCTGAGTCCTTTAAGGGTTGATTCCAACTGCATATGGTTTTTTTCAGCAAGAAATATATTCAGTCTTACACCATTAGATGAGGTGGATCTTAAGACTGATCAACTGGCTCCTTATTAAAAAAAAGTAACATATTAAAAAAAAACCCAACAGATTAAAACAAAATCACAGGTGGCCATTTTTATCTTCGTTAACATTCCACATTCTGAATTTGCAGAGATCAAAGCAAAGCTTCTACAGTTTAAGCAAATGTACAAAGAAAGAAGCAATAGACTTCCAGTAATTCTTTAAAGAGTGTGAAAATACAAACCACCACCAGGATAATGCTTGATGATTTTAGAAAGTAATATGAAATTCCAAAATTTGACAGAAATTATTTTTTTCAGTACTATGAACACCTTGTGAAGAAGAATCATTGTTAAAAAATTAAAGTATGAAGTAAATTGTGCTAAGTCAACAGATTAGAGGAAAAGGACAACATATTTAGAGTAGGTAAACAAGATGTAAAATAAAAGTTATATCTATGATTAAGGGAGTACTAAGATAAGTCACACATACTTATTTTTGCTACAAAAAAAGTGTTTCACCTGTTCACCCACCTACTTCCCCTCCTACACAGGATATGGCAGAAAATATAAAGCTTACATTCTATGACTATACTTCCAAATTTTCTATCTATTATATCACCTGCTCCATTTTCACCACATTGCCTTTTATCTGTAGAGATGAAAGAAAGCAGTGGGGAGTAATCTCTCTCTCTAGCCAATCTTTCTATACCCACATTTACTTTCCTTTGAATTCTTCATCCAGTGCTTTATTAAAAGAAAAATGCCAATAAAGAAAACACTAACAGATACACAAGACAAAGACTTATGCTAATTTGGGGGCAGGATAAGGGCATCCACATCTAAGCACAGACCCCCCAGCTAGGCAATATGTGTATGACTGACTTTGCATTTTCACTTGTGCTTTGCTCAGGCATACATCCAATTGCTTGTGGAGAATTTATGGTATGTAGAAAGTTATGTCTCTCTCATCATTGATCTTGTAACCCAGTGTGAAGCAGATTACAGTAATTCCCAAGGAATGTTCTCTGACATAAAGGGTATATTAAGGACATAAATATTGTTTCACAACTTCAGAGAGTTTTAAAGTTATATGGTTTTTCCTGTGCCAATTTTGTCAGCTGTCACATGTTGTAAGTCTACAAAAGCAAATTAATGGAAAAAGAATTACCTAGAGAAGCCAGGTCATGAAGAACAAATATACAAGATGCCTGAGATTTCTACACTGATATGAGTGTAAATCAGAGTATCCATTTCCTTTGTGTAATTTTTCCTCAGCCTTAATACTATGAACAACCTTCCCTTCCAATAAACATACTAATAGCATATCATGTCCCTTGCTAATTTCTGTCAGCATTTCTGAGTGGAAAGGGAACAGAATAAACATCTGCTACATTATTGAGAAACTTTGCTTTCTAAGAATTCATTATTGCATATTAACAATATACTAATGCTTTTTCAGCTGGCATGTGACCAAGTTACTAAAATTTATAAATGCCTGGAATAGTAACATAAATAATTGTTGATGCAGAGCATTTACAAAAATTAACTAGATCTGACAACAATTTTCTTTGTATGTGTACATGCATGCCTTTGTGTGATGGAGAGTCTGTATGAAATCAGTTGCTTTTTTGTATGCAAGTTTAGCCTAAGTATAAATCTGCCATTGGAGGGAAAAAAAAAATAAAAAATCACAAAATCTGCCCCAAATTCCAAACAAGTTCTTTGGCTTGAAAAAAGTTTGCATAATTAGTATTTCAATCCTTTAAAAAAAGATCTCATTTATGATGTTTATACAAACACTAGATAAAAAGACAGTGTTAACTAACTGCTACACCATCACCAACTGAGTCACAGCAGATCTATCACCTACTAAGGAGCACTGAATAAGCAACATAAGCAGAGAGAGATTTTTATTAGAATTGCTCTATTTTTCCTTCCCCATAGTTAAAACAAGATACAGGAAGAAATGCTGAAGAGCTGCAGTATTTCTACTTGTCATAGCATGGCTAAAAGCTGGTTTCTTATCAGTAGAGGAGCAAATAATGGGCTACCAGTGTGGACCAATTTCAGTCATATTCAGAACAGTAAATAGCTGTTAATAAGCCCTACGACAAAGGAAGGAAACTTTGTGATTTGGGCTGAACGTGCACCCCCTTTTACCTGAAACAGCTCTCCAAACTCAGAGAATTTATGGTTCTCAAACCTGGCTGCAGCCATGTCCCTAACCATGTAACAAGCTGTGTTTCAGAATACACAGTGCTATAAATAAGAGCTTGTGCCCTGCCATTTAATCCAACCAGTTCAGCATTTCTGTAAGCCAGAGATAATGGAACTCTGCCAAAATTTCCAGGGCAGATAATACAGTTTTATTCCTTTTATTTGTATCTCAAAGTTCAATTTTGTACCAGTTTTCAGACTATTGGGTCCATTTCTTTATTTGCAGCATACACTTGTTCATATTGAACAGACAGATATTTAAAAATTAAAATGGCCAGTGATAAGGTCTGAAGTCTTGCTGTGTGTTTTTCTTGTTCATGTATAGGCTTGAACTGTGGTAATGAGGGAATCAAAACGGCCAGAAAATGTCTTCACTTTGAAGTCAGAAAGCAACCTTCTGGACATTTCAAGTTTACCTATTTGTGTTTTTAAACCAACCACAACTGAATGTGTTCTAGAATTATTCCAGACAGATAAAAAAATTAAAGTGAATAATTAATATAAAGAAGAACCAAGCAGCTGACAAAAGAAGAAAATATTTTTCCCTATGCAAGTTCAAAAAAAATGTTATCCCACATACACTGCTAGTCCTCCAAAATTGGCCAGTTTCCAAAGGTATTAATTATCTAAAGTCATATCAAGTATTCTGTGGCTATTTATAGATTCATAAACTAATGCCACAGCTGCTGGTGATAGGAAAGAATATTATAATCTCTTACTGCTTTATTGAATCATGCTTTTCCTGAGCAGATTTCAAGCAAACACAAAAGCCTAGAACTATACAAAAATATACAGAAATAACTTACAAAAGAAATTCCCTAACACTTTCAGAATCCAGTTTGCCATTGACTCTCCAGCTTGAATGAGAGCACTGAATCACAAACCCTTATGAAGCGCAGACAGTAGCATTCTAGTGTTAGCACTCCACGCACCCAGCTATAAAAAATTAATAAGAATCAAATAACACAGATATTTCATTTAGGTATTTCATTATTTGAGGCTTTATTGAAACGGATTTATTCATCGGGAGCCTGCTGCCTTCAGGCATTTGTTCAATGTAAACAGTATTTGCTATGGCAACAATTAGCCTAAGAAAAAGTTGTGGATTCACTTGGTTCATATAATTTTTTCCAGAAAACATTCTGAAGAATATTAATCATTGTGGAGTGATGGATCTCATGAACATCTCTAAATTACTTTACAAAACAGATATTAGAACAAGTGCTCCCCCCAGGACTGGGAAAAAGTGAGCCTTCTTCCAGTAAAAAAGCATTCCCAACATCCCTGCCTCTAGATCTGGTGCCTCAACTCTTTACCAGCATTTTACTCACTAACTCTGAAGTGGTGAAGACTCTGGGTCAATATTCTTAATGTGACCATCCTTAAGTAGCCTCGCCTGGACATCTGCACATTCTGATGACATCACTTTGGTTAAGCAATGAGTGCAAAAACATTTAATTCTTGTGATCATGATCACTACCACAATCACAGCTTCATCAACAGTAGAAATTCACTCAGTGGTTGAAAACTTGACTTGTTTTTTTCTTCACCTTGCCATGACACACCCACCAGCTTAGGGTTGATTTAGGCAGAGTATAATGGCATATGATTGGTATGTTTTGAGGAACAGCTATGCTGGAAAAGTTGGCCCAGGCCTTGTCCACACCAAGGTTTGATACATGATGAAAACAGTGGTCATTTTCATTAACCCTGCCCTCACAGCAAAGTAAGACAAACACGTATTTCATAAAGCAAACCTGTATTACATACATGTTGGCCTGTATTGCAGAAAACCCAGTTTCTAACTAAGGACATTTGAATTAAGGCCTCTCAGGCAAAAGCTTAGGTGGCACCTGGATAGCACCTTGCTGCCCTCTTCCACTAGGGAGCAAACTATGGAGTGGGCTGTTTTGCTAGTGTCACCTATTTTAGGTCACTGCCTTTCCAGAACACCAATACCTGCCTCTCCTCACACCACAATTAATGATGGCATTGCTGCACCAACCATGCCAGTGAGTAAGTCTCCAACCATCCCTTGCAAAAGGCAGTAGGCAAGAACACTCCACAGCTACAAATTTATCCTACTTATCAACAGCTTCAAGTCTGCACTTGAATTTCCCCAAGGAAAATAAATCCACTAAGAGATGTATGAACAGTTCTGAATATGGCACATCACTGCTAGCCATTTTCACTCCAAGAGCAGGCAGAGCTTTCTGTTTGCACACGTAACATAGTACATGGTACATACCTGGTAAATCCAAACACTCCAAAGGAGCCTCAGGCCCCTTGAGCACTCACAGTACCACCAGTCAGCAGATATGCAAACTATACTGTCCACACAGATTAGCTCTGGCCAAAGGGCAGGAGCAAGATTTAGCCTACAGCTCTCCCCTCAGGTGACTTATGACTTGTCCTGCTGAAATGGTTGGACATAGAAGACGAGCAGAGGAGAACTGAAAAATAATATTCAGAAAGAGATACTTGGGAACAAGAAGATTAAGATGAAAAGGTGGAAGGTTATACAGATTACCCAGCAGTGAGATCATTTCAGAGACATTTGGATGCTATGGAATCAAATCTTGGCAGAAATCACCCATATGTATCATCACTGTCACACCACTGCCAGTGCCAGTATAAAAATGGAATTCTGATATTACAAATTATCTTTGAACTCCAAAGCCTGACACTTAATACCAGGTTTTGGTATGTTTTTGTGCAATCCTAGGACAGAACTGTCTGCATGATAAGATAACTTTGATTAAGTGAGCTGCTATAATGGCAACATTCTTATGAGTTGTTTTCATTTTCCACAAAGCATGAGCCAAATTTGCCATGACATGTCTGCTGACTGAAAGCCCTAGCTACTCAATTATACCAGATAAAGGATCCCTTTGAAATTTCTCATAGAACTTTTTTGTCATTTGTGTGCCATTAAACATAAGAGAAGTATTTCACACAAATCAAAACAATTTTGCACTTCTCTTTCCAGATACTAAAAAATGAAGTTCAGTAGTTTAATCCAAACTGACCCTCCTTCATTGGAATATGTGTTTTTAAAGGTTAATGCATTTTGTGTTTTGAAAAATAGTTCCCAGAAAGATGTTTTGTAAACCGTGGAGCAAACATATAAACTACATGTCATTTCACTCCATTTGTGATATTTTGATATGCCAGCTTCATTATATGTTAAAAACAAATCAAAACAACTTCCAGTCCACTTTGCCCTGTCTTACAGTTTTAGCCCTGCTGTCCTACAGCTACCAAAGGGGTACTGTTGGAGGGGGGCAGCATAAAACTTTAAAAATAAAGGTTTGCCTGTTACAGTATAGTGATTGTGATAGATTGAAGCAACTCAGCATTGTTTTAACTGCTTGACACCAGTAAGTGAAAACACATGCCGAGTTTAACCTCTGGTTAGGAACAACTGTTACATAACATAGCATAGCCAGTAAATTTAGCTTTGAATAAAATTATCCTTTCACAAATGTCAGCAGTAAGTTTGGAACTATACTGTAAATACAGAATTCACTCTCAAAGTGATATATATAATTTCCACAATAACATCACTATAGTACTTATATATAATATTTTCATATATTTCTTTATACTTACCAAACAACCAAAAAAAACCCTCTTAAACTATATTTTTTCCCACCTATCTCCGCAGCTGACAACTGCAGCAATAAGAAAGTTTTTGATCTGGTTTTCCCAGCATGGTCTGTAAATCAGACTCTTTCACATGGTCTGATAAGGAATGTCAAGTCTGTACTCTTTTTCCCTAAAAAGGCAGCAACAAGGAGAAAGGTGAATTAAGGCTTCTTGAGCCCTTCCTGGAAAGCAGAACAGAACAGGCTTGAATCCTGGAAAGTGGAACAAAAATGGGCCTGAATTCCAATATACCTGATGACTAATTCAAAGAGAAGGAAAACCAAAGGTCAGAACCACAGGTGAAAAAACCAACCAACCAAAAAAAAAACCACCGGCAACAAAAAGCCAAACACAAAACAAAAACAAAGCAGAAAAACATTTGTACTCTCCTTTTTAAAAACGTTGTAAAACTAGGTTTATAAAAAGGGAGCAACCACAAATTCTTTTCAGTTCTAACAAAGAAAAGCAGAACATGAAGATAAACAAAAGCTATCAGAAACATCTTATAGTAAAAAAGTGCATTTCTATGCACATCTGTGTTGTAACTGGGAAGTCAACTAGCAAAATCAAAACCATGAAATGCTGTTTTATCAAACACTAAGAACTTGTTCCACAACTGTTGCCTTCAGCAACATTTGTATTGAGTCCAGCTGGAAAGATGCCAGTGAAACATGGTTTACAAGGAAGTACAGTCTTGTGGATTATGTCCTGCAACTTGCTTATTCTTGTAACTTTGCTCTTTCTTCTCCTTCTCAGATTCAGGATGCTCTGCTTATCAACTCCTTCTTTAAAGACAAGATTTTTGTGTCTGTACTCAGTTCCTCTCTATTAGAGAAGACATTGCATTCCCGTGCACATTCCAAAATGATGGAACATTTCTGTTATGCGGTACCATAAAAATTAGGGAAAGCAAGACAAGTTATAACTCTGACACCTATGCTTTACAACTGTTTCCACCCATCATTAAAATATCTGAAGTACAAAAGTGTTGAACTGAAAAATTATGTATTGTATGGCACTGCCTTAGAAGCAGAAGGAAAGAGACAAAAAAATTAGAAAATATCCTGGTTTCTCTTCTTTCTGATGAAAAAGGAAGTTTTAGAAGCTGGACATAGTTAAAGAGACAGTGGCTCAATTCCTTGATATAAGAACATCCCTAATTGTATCATTATCTTTTGCCCCACTGTTCTGTGATCCTTCAAGAGACTCCACAGGACTTGGGTTACAGTATTTTCTTAGCAGCTGACCTCTCAAACAGAAACTTGTGAAAAACAAACACAACTGTAAAAAGGGCATTGCCTCCACAGTAAAACATAATACCCACCAACCTTCCCTTTCTAAATACACTGCCTTTACTTACATTGGTAAAACTTTAATGTAAGAGTCCAAATTACGACATAGCTCATAGATGCCTCATCCCTTGTCATTTGCTATAGTAAATGTGACAAAAAACTGCTACTTCACCTCTGCTTTTGGGACTACACTAAGATCAGATAGAAATAGAAGCCTTCTTTTTTTTTTTTCAAACTATAGTCTTGCAGGCAATCAGCATGAAGTTTCCACTGGAAATTTTAACTGGTATTTCTCCAATTTTGACTCCTTGAGTCATGTTGGTAGCATTTCCAAAGTATCCCTCCAACAGTGCCTTAATTTTTGAAGTACAAATATTTAAAGAAAAAATTTTTTCATAAAGGACACCCTTCTGAGAACATGAATTACATTTTCTTTGTTACTCTAATAAAAAAACCCACTTGTGGAGTTGAAAGTATAAAGATATATGGGCAAAGGGAGTACTTGGTAATCCAGGCTCCTGAACAGCGTATTTGCAGATACTGTCTCATATACTGGCTCTGTTCCTTTGCAGCATTCCTTGAATCACTGGAAGGAAATCCCAGGTCATGAGACTGGGGATCACTGTGCTTCACCTCCTAGAGAGAGAGCACTAGTATTCCAAAACATTCTTTAGAAAAAAGAAAAAAAGGCAATATTTACACTGATAACCTGTTCACAGGAGTAACTACCACCAGAAAGTGATCTCAGCTAGGTTGTTCTCTGTCAAGTTATGAAATTGATTCCACTGCCCACCATAGACCAAGACTCTGGAGCCTTGGTTATTAGGTTGATGACTTGAAAAGCATGGGAATTCACTGGAATTTCAGCTTACTTAGCAGGGCATAGTAGCCCTCTTAACAGAATACTACCACTACATATCTTTATTTTAAAAACACTTTAAGATCCAAATACATTCATTGCTTATGAAAAGATTCTGTTCCCTCTTTCAAACAAGGGTTGTAGGAAAAGACAGTCCTTGGAACATCTCTAGATAACATCTAGGTACTAGTACACTTGTATTATCAACAGAGTTCAATGTAAATAATAACCTGAAATGCAGCTGCAAACAAAAGAATTAGGCTGATGCTTCAACACTGTAATAGGACAATCTTTTAAGAGCTATTTAATTGAAAAGAAACAAAGATTCCACCTGCAGCTTTATGCATTTGGCAAACAGAACTTCGCTTTTGCAATGTTATTTTAGGACAGGAAAAATGCATCCCAGAGCAAATCTGTCACTGACTGCAGTGAAACAGTAGCTTTGTATGAATTTCACAGTTACCATAAATTTACATCCACTGTTCTATGGTAATGAGCAGAAAATGCAGTGAAGCCATTTAAAAAGACAAGCACTTGCCAAGTTCCTTCCTTCAAACTAGGTAATACATACAAGGTTCCTCTCTGTTCAACATAATCCTCCCTAATATAAACTTCTACAACAGTTTAATTATAGGCTGCTTTTTTGATCAAACTAAGGTCAGTGTGCTTGACTTAAATAACAGCTGCATAACTATGTGAGTCACAGACTACATGTTAGCCCCACTTACTAGCAGCATACAGAAAACTACAGTGAAACTACAGTGGCTCCAGAAGATAAGCTACTTCAAATAGAACATCACCAGGGAAAAAAAAAAAAAAAAAAAAAAAAAAAAAAAAAAAAAAAAAAAAAAAAAAAAAAAAAAAAAAAAAAAAAAAAAAGGAATTTTTTACGGAAGTCTCGTGGAGACAGGTGGGGTGGTGAAAAATCACATATTTCCCCAAAATACTTTAAAGTTCCTTATCTATGAAACAGAATCTCTTAGGAAGCCCTCCAAGTGCTGATTTCTTAATAAACACCTTCAAAAGGAACTGAATCACAGCTCCCTCCCTAAATGTTACTGGTTGCAGGAGACTGCAGATGTTAAATGCATTACAAAGCACAGTGGACTTAGGCAAGCACTTCCACAAAGTGAAAGCAAGGAGTGCAGTACAAAAACGGTTGTGAAAGTGCTGTATTAATGCCAAGGAGCTACAGAGTATTTTAGGATCTAAATACAGAAATATTCTTTTCCTTTTATGCTATGACTGCTCTTCCTGCAGCAATAAAATAATAGTAAAATGCCGGTGTTATACTGGTGACATGAGCAAGGCAGAGAAGAGATCCCTGCCAGCTTTGCAAATCTACTGTACTTCCAGGCTCCAGGAGAAAGGAATAGTTACACAAATATTCGTATGGGTTTGGAGGGTTTTTTCTTCTTGTGGAAATTTTAATAAATCATACTTCTCTCCCTCAAAATGCATGCAACCTGACCTGCAAAAGACAGTTCCTACTGAATTGTTAAGGACGGATATAAAAGGAAAGCACAAAAGTTCTTTCAAGACAGAACTGAAATCTTCCAACAACACAGGGTGTTTCTAAGTCACATTTTCTTTAAGACCTTAAACCACAAACCTGCACGATGCTGTCTAAATCATTATAAAATAATTAAATACAGTTATTTTGTTTCATGGTACTTCTCAGTAGAGTTAGAAGATACTGTGAAAACATTCAAGCTTGTTTTATTCAAGAACTTTAAAGTTACCCTCTTGCACCTGGACCTTGCCCTGTTGACTGATCTTCTTTCATCTTTTCTTTTCTCTCCAATCATTCCTAACATGTTGAAAGCGAATTTCCATGGCAAAGCACAAGCATTCAAAAACAGAAAGCCCCATAACAGAAAAACAAACAAAAACCCAGAAAGTTGTCATAGCTACTTGCCTCTTGGCAATTTCTGAGCATTTCCCAGGTTTAGTGCAATATATCCACAGAAAAGGAGAAAGACCAATCTTGACATCATGGTCACAAACCCAACCTCGCTCTGGGAATGATTCTGACAGGTATCACACCAAAGTACTGCAGCTGCATTTAAGTGAACTGTTCTCTCTGTGACAAGAGGCAGCAATACTTTGACACAAGCTTAGTTTACACAGTGGGAGGAGACAGGATGACATCATTCACTCCCACTGGAAAAGGAGAATTAGCATTACAAAAAATAAAAAGATTGTCAGGCTCCCCCTACAATATTCTTCTGGGGTTTGTTAGAAGAGCTTTCTACCCCATTCAGGATAAGAGATTTCGGTTTGATCATTTAAATTTCATGCAAATAAAACCAGAAATATCAGAATTTCTATTAACTGAAAACTCATCTGAGAGGCATTTTCACTGTTTTATCCAAGTTGGATTAAATGCAAAAATTACATTTGCAGTAGTCAGAAAACTGTGTGCTATACTGAAGTTCACATTTTTGCAATCTCAAGATTTTGCTTAAGATGAATTTGGGCTAGATGTGGCTTTCATGTAGACAAAATAAATACTAGGGGTTTTTGACATGCAATTATAAACAGGTATGCTGAATATTTTTTTTTTCCGCTTGTATCTCTTTTTGGCAATATAAAAATATTTTATATTTTCTCCTTTCAGATGCCTGGTGAGTCATTGTGCACAATATACACAGAAAGCAAAGAGGCAATACACAACCTTGTGGGGGCTAGATCCTCTCGCCATCTACATAACTGCAAATAGAAAACAAATTGCAGTATTCCATGAAAAACCTTTTCACTCAGTGTTTGCAATGAGACCAGAAAACACAACAAAAAGGAGCTGGAAAAGGAAAAAGTTAAGTAGAAAAAAGGATTTTAACTGAATAAGGAAAAATTAAGTCTGGAAAACATCCCAAAAGAGATTAAATCCATTCAACTAAGTAATAAGTAGTGAGATATCTCTCTCCTTTAAAACAAACTAACCAACCAAAGAAACTCGACCATACCCAAACATATCCGTTGTTTGCAATATGTAAAGCTCTTTAGGATGCTTGCTCTGTTCCCACTCCCCACTTTCCTGCACCTGACATTGTCCTACTTTCATAGAGTGCTCTGTAGCAAAGAAAAATCACAGCATTAGTCCTGGGTAGAAACAAAGTAGTTTCAATTAAAAGAGGTTAATGCCTATAGGCATGAAAGCCTACAGGAGTATTTTTTTAAAAACATATTAGTAGAGTATTTAAAAGACCCTGTATACTCCATACTTCAGGAAAAACTTCATAGCAGAAGCTAACACTAATGGTCCTAGAGACAGCTGTAACAAAAACAGTTTCACACTGGAAATGTTTTCCAGCCTGATCATACCCTTATGATTCTGACTTAAGGAAACCTTTTTTTTGATTCACTAACTCAAATCTGGGAATAGTAAGCTGGAAATCAACATTATATACAGATCCCAAACAATCCCCAAACACTATTGCCTCGAGGACCTTTGGGAAGATTCAAATCCTGAATATAAACACTGTGAACAGCTAAATGTAACAGGTACAATTAGGATGAGATGAAAAGATGTTTAAAAGGCCATGCAGTCAGACAGAAGTCTCCCACACTGATAACACCTGATGGCAAAAGCCTTTCAAATGACAGAAAACTGAATACCCAGGTGTTTGGGTTTTTTGGTTTGGTTTGGTTTTTTAACTGTTCCTGAAAGCACGGTCTACTTTTCCCTCTTCAGAATTAAAAAGAAGAAATCAATCATTTGCTGGAGTAGTGTCTTAGGAAAAGTGATGGGGAAAATTACAGCTGTCTTTATATTACTCTAAAATGGACTCTACTGGTTTGTCTTACTGCAAGTTCATTTTTCTTTCAAAGATCACACAACACCTTTCAGCAAAATATACAAAGGTCAACTTCTATTTAGAAAAATCTCAGAGAAACGTATTACTTATTTGGCTACCTAAAAAAGATACAAGGTTTATCCCCTGTCTCAGAGATAGATACACTCCCGCTTTCCTGTCCACTTGCTCCTCTGCTGCCAGCTGCACCTTTCTGTTTCCTCCTGAGCATTATCCAAATTCTTCTTTGATTGGTATGCCATAAAGATATTTCAACTTCCCCTTGAAATCCTGGCAGACTTTCCATGTCCTTTTCTCTCTGATCATTCCCATAGGAAACAGAGTTGGAAACCCATGTTATGATGCATTTCCTTCTCTTTTATCAAGCATACGCTTCATCAGGGGCAATTATGGTCTGATAAGCAGATGCAAACATATATTTCTGTCAGATATATGCTGAGTCAAAAGATCACTACTGTAATACTATTTTATACTTTTTCAATACTTTCCATCTATCTTCATTATCTATGTGATCAGCAATTTTATCCGCTTATTCTCTTACAAGATTGACCTTTCTTATGAAATGTCTGTTACATGAAAAATGAAAAAACACACCAGGTTCTGCTTGCCTCTTTCTGAAATCATTCTGCCGTTCACTGGATGCCGACTGCTGCAGTGAAAAAAAAAATATGGGAAAAGAAGGAAGTTCCTGGGACTTCAGGCACTATCCTGCACTACTGGATGCTTCCATAATGCTGTTCAGGTATCAGATTTCTTCTCTTGTTGGAGGGCTGCTCCAAAATCTCAATTTAAGCAGAGACAGCATCTGGTTTCAGTTCATAGGCATAATACTGCATGTCACACTTTACACAGTCACACACATCTAACCCAGAAGTTCCTCGGGTTTCTGTTATTCACACAAAGCTAGAATTATATTACCTATGCTTTGACCTCTAAGAAAGAAAAGACTAAACAAAAAAGATTCATCTAATGAGAGATTAGTGTTATTATACCTTTAGCTTAAAAGGGAAGAGAAACAAGCTAAGTACAGTTATGAAAAATCTCAAACAAGTCAAAGTTACTCAGAAAATCAAAGATCAAATTTATTCAGGAAAAGCCAAAACCTCTGATCCCCAGTAACTCCTCCTCTTCTGCATCAACTTGATGCTTATGTAACACAGTCAAGTATTCAAAATTTTACTTGCTTACCTTAATTTCAAAGGAGTCTCTCTGGGGTAGATGTCAAAAACAGAGATTCCAAGATGGTATCACAGCTAGTCTGGGAGCAGAACAGAGATTTTCTGGTTCTATTTTAATAGTTTCCAGAGCAGCAAGTACAGTGAAAACAAGAGTATTAGGAGGACAAGAAAAAGGTGGGGAGAAGAGGAGGGAGGTAAAGCAGGAGACAGGATTTTACATTTTTTTTCCAAATATGAATATGCTTTTCTTGAGATTTGGGCTCAGTTTTCATTCAGCTATCTTTCCTGATTATTTTGACAAGCAAAAGCCAAGGTGACTCAAGTCCTTACTGTTCTAATTTAGAGCAGGAAGAGTGTGTAAAGCATAACTTCAAAAGACAACCCCCCCCCTTCACTCTGGAATCAAAATAATGTAATGAGGTCTTTAAGAGTAAGGACTAACTTGCAGCATACTTGGTCTGTCTTTTTTCACAGTATCACTGCTTGGTACTGTACCTTTCACAAGTGCTGTCTATTATTTGAGAAGTGCCTTTGTAACAAAATACGCTATATAAATGTTAATTATAATTATCATTCCCTTGTGTGACTCAATTATTGGACTCTTTTTTTGTGTAAATGCCATGGGATCTCCTCTAAGGGCCTTCAGGAAAAGAGAGATGCCAAAGAACATTCTTTCAGATGTATTGCTTAAAGAAATAAAAAAAAAAGAAGAACTTAACAGTACTTTATGAGAGTCTGCATTTACTTCTTCCCTACTTCCCCCTACTCTTATTTTGATAAGCAAACATTAGAACTCTTATACAATGAAAAATACAGGTTTATATGCTAATATGTTATTCAAAAGGTAGGATATATCCCCTTCGGTAGCATAAAAATGACAATGTCAGTGCATTCCAGTATCCTGATACCAAACTGTGTTCTACATCTCCAACTGAATGGGACCAGAGACAAAGTGAAAGCAATAAAATCAGACAAAAGGGATGGACAGAACAGCTGGGTCTTGTGACATTTTGTAACATAGTTTATCAAGCTGTTCCAGGACTCACTCATTTGACACTTGTAATTTCAGGCAATGACTCATTTTACTAACAGGATGTGCATTTCCCTAAAGTTCTGCCTGACATGAGTGAGGTAACAAAAGCATTTATTTAGTTTCTCTTATTGTTTCCTTTGTAACTCAAATAATCTAGTAACTCACTTAGTACACTTTAAACATTATCATGTCTACCATTTGCAGAACCAGTGTGATTACGGGTTTTCAATTCTGCCACCCCTCCCTGGTACCAATATTGTGTTTATTTGAGGCTGATTTTGCCTTTTAAAATGATTTCTCAACAGTCAGATCTTGAAAGACTTCAAGGAAAGAACTGCATGGTCTCATAGGCTCCTGCTTCACTGTCTGTCCCTCCTCATGGGGAAAACATTTTTCCCCTATAACAAGTCTGTACCTCTTTTGTTTCAACTTGTGCCCATTTTCTCCCATGCTCCCACAACACAACACAACACAACACAACACAACACTGTGAGCAGCCTAGCTCCATCTTCTTGGCAGCCTCCCTGGAAGCACCTGGAGGGCTGCTGTTGGGTCCCCTAAAACCATCTCTTCTTGACAGAACAAGTCCCATTCCCTCAGCCTGTCTTCACAGGACAAGTGCTCCGGACTCTGACCATCTTGGCTGCCCTTCACTTGACTTGCACCAGTTTACTGATGTTTGTCCTGCATCTGGGGTTGGGGTGAGAGACCTGACAAGACACTCTGTAGATATGTGGTCCAACAAGCCATGAGTAGTGAGGGTCAATTATCTCCCTCAGTCTACTGGCTAAGCCTGTGTTCATACAGCCCAGGACACTGCTGACCTGCCTTGCTGCCCAGGATCACTGCTGGCTGCTGTGCAGCCTTCTGTCCTCAAAGATCTTTGAGTCCTTTACAGCAGAGCAGTTCTCCAACCAGTCAGTCCCCAGCCTGTGTCATTGCAGGGGTTAGTCCCACCCACATACAGGACTTGGCATTTGTCCTTGCTAAGTATTACAATGTTCCTATCAGCCCATTCCTCCAACCTGCCTAGGCCCCTCTGAATGGCAGTCCTCAAGAACATCAGGTGGTCATCCCAACCTTGTGGCATCCGAAAACTTGACAAGAGTCTAGTCTGATATCTACTCCATGTTACTGACAAAGATGTTAAAAGGACAGGTCCTAAGGTAAGCATCTGTGGTACTTGTTACCATCATCTATACAGCATGAAATCCATTGCTGCTGCCCTTGGAGCCCAAGCATCCAGTTATTTACTTTCCCAACTAGTTGATCATACTCTGTATGAACCACTTAAATAGAGGGATACTCCTTAAAATACATTTTGTGTGGTATAATGTGTATTTAAAAACACAATCAGGAAACCAGCTTCTTTGAACAAGTACTCAAATTGGATATTTCTTTGAAGGGTCCCCTGAAGGATTCACCTTCTTTGTTACATCTTCACAAAAATAAATCTGCCTAACCTCATAGAGCTCCTACAGTGAAAGCCTAGCCTGCCCTTTGTACTGTGTAATTACTTAGTCCTGAACACACTATTGTCTGAAGAAAGCTACCTTCATCTTTTTTACCATCAACACAATTGTGCCACTTGAGATAATTAACACAAATACAGCCTGTCTATTCCTCGATTACTCTGCAACATTCCTTCAAAACTTCGTCTGTCAATGCCTCTTCTGCCATCATATATCTAATTACTTATGACTGTCTTCCTTAAAAACAGTCTGAGTAAGGTGAAATAAAGGCAGAAGCAAAGCACAAAACACAGAAAGTTATGTGACAGTAATAAATCTTGAACACAATAACTGCACAAATAAAAAATATCTTGATGCATATATCAGTTTTCATGGCTTCAGAGTCAGGAAAGACTTCAAGCACCAGTTCTATCTTTGAGAGATTGTTTTGGGAGGTGGGCTTCATAATCCATGCTCTACTTAGCCTCAGTCTTCCAGTATGGGAATCTTCTCCGCAGAGGTTGGCCTCTCCTGGTCTCTTTCAGTCTTTCTCTCTACAATAAGTTCTGATTTGTGAAGATAATGTAAGATCACAGTCTGGATTAGTCAACTTCGATGTGAAGTCTGGACTCTATTGCTACACACTAGGAAAGGTTACAAAATGTCTTTTTTTACACTTAGAACATGAATGTTGATGCCTATGGGGATTTTACGGTGAAGATGAGATGTCTATAGCACAGATCTGCAGAGGCACCCACGTCTGAAGACAATAATGAAGACGTAATGATTGACTGTCCTGATGTTTGCCAAGTTATATACTATAGAGGGTCTGTGCAGGAATGAATACCAAATGTCTTATCACATATCTCTGATACAGGTTTAGTTTACTCCCGGTTACTGCCACAGGGCAAACTACTACGACATAAAGAACGGTACCCTTTCCTCACTACTCAGTCTCATCCCAAACAAGTACTTCTGACTTCCTCCTCTAAGTTACCTCAAAGAGATATAACACAGTTCTCTATTTCTCAACGTATCCACAATTTTTCCGTGCCCTAGGCTTGAAAATATGGATTGTTCCTTAGCTGCTCTTAAGAGCCCACTTCCAATTCCTCGCTAAACCCCCACCCCAGGCACTCCACATCAGCGATGCCACTTTTGGACGCCAGGGAGCACCCTCGAGACAACTTTCAGCCACCCGAGCACCTTCGAACCTTCCTCAAACCACCCCGGAACCATCAGGAACTCCTTGGAGCGAGCAGGTGAGCGAAGGAGCTGGGACTGGAATGAAGCATTTCATCTCAACGTCAGCAAACACGACTGTGCTTCAAGACTGAAGGATGATTAATAACTCTCTGACAGCTTTTTACACCAAGTTTCCAGCCAGCAAACGTACACGCAGCACACTGCTGCAAGAGTTAGCTCCTAAGGAGGCTGGTAAAGCACACTGAAGGATGAGGAGGAGAACAGGATTTTGAGAGGGGTACAATACCATCTGTACAAAATAATCCATGCCTCTCAGAAAGGCTCACTAGCTCGGATGGTGCTGTTTATCAAATGGCTTTTCCATGTGTACCCACAGATTGTGAGCAGATTCTGTCAAAGCCTGCAGGTTCTGTTGGGGCTTTTTGGTCTCTTTGTTTCATGATGTCCTCCTAGCACTAACTCCAAAGCCAGAATGGAGATGGAGACTAGACTGTTCTGGGGAATAGTATCTCTTTGACCAAGGCAAAGCAAAAAAAAAAAAAAACCAAAACAAAACCAAACAACTTACAAGGCTATTGCCTGGGTTCTTTGACTTCAAATAGAAGTTCTTTGCTCCATGGCTGTCAGCTCAGTTCATTGCAGAAAAAAACCCCAAAAAACAAAAAAACCCCAAACCAAACAAACAAAAAAACCCACATGAAAACTCATCAGAGCATAACTCAAACTTTGAGTTTTGCCTCACTACAGATGGGACATTGAATTAAATGCAACTCAGTACTGAGTATAGCCCACCCAAGGGACAGCAGGTGCAGCCTTAAGCTGGGCCCATGTTCCTCTTCTGCTCCCTTTTCCTGTGTCAATTATTCAAACATACTGACAGAAAGCCAGGGGAAGCCCTGGAAATAATAAGAGCAAGTAATATTGCTAATTAGAGCAAAACCATTTTTATGAGGAGCAGTTAAGTTGCCCCACAGTCAGATAAAGAAGACAATCAGAATCCTAGCTTTATTAAAGGATACTTTTCTCCTTGGCATAGGGAAATTTCTTTGGATAGGATGCAGAGATTTGATTAATGTATGCAAATACAGGAGGAAATAATTCATGTTTGTTCCCCTCCTTTTATGAGTCATTTTGGCCTAAAACACATCTTCCAGAAATTTTGGGCTGAATTTGGCTGTATTAGTTAACAACCAACATCAGCAGGCTTATCAGGTCAGGATATTGCAAAAACTTTCAAATGTGGTTGCTTATCACTGCTGGGAACTGAATTTAAACACATAAAACCCCCTATAAACTGTTCATTTAATTTTGAGCTGAAAAAGGCAGCTAATGACTAACAGAAGTACATTACTCTAAATTACACAGCAAAATTATTAAGAATAATCTTTAATGTACATATTCATACTTTTAGATGTCATAATTATCCTCTGTATCTAGGCACAGAACTATATTATATGAAGATAAAAAAACAGTACATGTGCAATTTATGTGAAGGCAACTAAACCCAGGATTAAATAAAAATCTCTGAGTGCATACATTCTGTCTCTAAAACATTCTGTCTTGACAGTCTTAAAGCATGTATTTTACAACTGTAAATCTCATCAAAACAACTCTAAAACATTATTGTCTACATAATGGCAATGCATGTTACCTGCAGAGGAAAGGGGTTATGTTTCACTTCAGAAGTGAACAGCAACCCTTGTACTTGGCACTGGTGAGGCAACTCGTATGAAGTTGGGGGTTGGACTCTTCTCCCAAGCATCAAGTGGTAAGACAAGAGGAAATGGCCTCAAGAGATGCCAGGGGAGGTTTTGATTGGGTGTTAGGAAAAATTTATTCACTGAAGGGATTGTCAAGCACTGGAACAGACTTCCCCCAGGGAAGTGGTAGAGTCATTGTCCCCGGAGGTGTTTAAAAGGCATGCAGATGTGGTGCTTAAGGGACATGGCTTAGAAACTAATTTGGCAGTGATAGGTTAGTAGTTGGATTTGATGGTCTTAAAGGCCTTTCCAAACAAAACAATTCTATGATTCTGCAGCAGATAGCTCTCAAGTATCTGTTGGGAGATTAAGGTGAAAAACTGCTTAGCTTTAGCAAACATTTCAGCCCAAAAGAAATACCTTTGAACAGCCAAAGAGTGCACCAGCCCAGCATTTATGCTTTGTGTATTTCAAAAAAAAGGGGAATTACTTAACACTAGTCTTAACGTGGTCCCACAGACCAAATGGCCACCAGTGTTTACAGCGGGTTACAGGTGCTTGCACAGCTTACCTCCAATATAGTTCCAGCTGTGCAATCCTAGACATGACCATGACATCAACAAAATGTAAGTGGGGACAACCAGGGGATTCTGTTCAAAGCATTCTCCTAATCTTAAATAAGGTATGAATGTTTATACATAAAGAAAAAAACAGTGTATTACCTAATCCAAAAAGTAAAACTCGCTCAGGAGAAAACAATCTTTTCTGTAATTCCTAAATTTAAAATACTACTAATAGCTAAAGAAACTCAGAAGCCTCTCTTCCCCTAAATGAAAACGTAACTCATCAAATTGCACAATGCAAGATAGTTGTAATATCACATGCTTAAGAAGAAACTCACTCTGTAACACTATTTAATCCTTTACTATGCAATGACTTCACCAAAAAATGCTATTACTGACAAATGTGACATGAAAAAACGTATATTAGGGAGAATAGTACCTAATTCATAAGATCAGTGAAGTCACCAGGTTAAAACTTAACACTTGGTTGACTTTGAATACCAATACACTGAATTTACGACAATTCTCCTTCAAAAAATAATAGTACTTGGGAGACCTAAAGTTTGGGAACTGTATCATGATGTGGAGTGCATGGAAACTGAATTCTGAAAAGAACTAATGTGGCTTTGTGAAGTAAGGTGTGTAGGATGTCTTGAACCTGCTTGTGCCTCAGCATCTTGAAAAACTATCCAGGAACATAGATATGGTATTCCAAATGAAAGTTTCCAAGAGCTCAGGAAGTCTGGAAAGGCTGGGAAATGCTACAGACACAGGGACACAATCCAGAGCACACACAGGTGTAATTTGGAAGTTTGTTCATGTTTACAGGTGTGAGGGTTTTTTAAGAGTTGACAGTACTATTTATCAAATAATATCAACATCCATGTTTCTATTATTCCAAACACAAGTGAACACTCAAAAACATGGATCCTATCTCAAAGTTCACTTCAAAACTTCTTCCCCAAGAATTACTGTTTCTGTATTTTCAGGTGAGAGAGGTGACAGGACAGAGTGCAGTACTTTTGGAGTATTCCTGAATTAAGCACAAAGTGCCAGATGACCCACGATTACGAATTCTAGAGTAGTCACATGACAAATACATTACTGGTTCAGTAACAGTATTCTGACAGTTTGCACTAGTAATAAAATGTAAATATATTCTCCAACAGAAGGTAATTCCTCTTCCAAGCCAGTAATCCTTGGTACCACTGCAGATGAGGTTAACAAGAACTCTGAGCATCTACTGTATTGATACCCATCTGCAACTACCAGTTCACCCAAGAGGTGTTTCCAAAGGCCCCTGGGCTGCTCTCAAATTAAAAAAACAAAACACTGTAAAAGCAAGACTTCTGCATAAGATGAGTATAACATGAAAATATAAAATCCTTATTGCCAGGTTACAAGAGGCTACATTATAAGTGCATATCCGATTACCCCCTAACAAGAAAATGAGAAATTCAGAACACTTCATAGTTGCCCAATTATGTTTGTTCCCAGTAAAAAAAAAAAAAAAAAAAAAAAAAAAAAAAAAAAATGGGGTTTTCTTGGTTTTTTAAGCTCTGTGATTACTATACTAAAGAAAGAAAACAAGAAGTATTCAACAATGAGAAATACTTGTTAAAAACATAAGGACAAAATATTAACATATGCCTACTCACCACTGCATAAATTTTCAATTTTTATCTCATAACTAAAAGTCAGAAAGAACATGAAGCCAGTCTGGGGATTTGATTCATTCAAGCGCTATCCTTTCCCCCTTTCCTTATTACAAAGTACTTGTTATCCCCTCATCAGTGGACTGGAAAAAAATTTTCCCTTTTTATTTTAGATAAAAGCTACTTATTGGATTACTGTGAGAAAATAAATCTCTGAATCCTAGCTATGAAGCTGCTCATTCCTTTTGTAGATCAGGAGCAGTAAAGGTCCTCAAACATCTAAATCTAAACCTCAAAAATCTAAACCTCCTTTCTCTTGTAGTAATATATCTAATAAATTGGAAACATATTCTGGTATCTCATAACCCATTCTTATAATTATAAGCAGACGTTAAACATGCTTTTGCAAAAAGGATCTATAAAGAACAATGATAAATTGAGGACCAGAGGACATTTCCTACTTCAAGTCTGACATAAGATGAACCATCAAAGTATAACTTAGTAAGAAAATTCTTAAGACTGAAAAGACAGAAAAGATTTACAATACTTTTTTGAGCTTAATTTGATGAAAAAGGGGAAATTCAGATTTGCAAAATAATTGGTATTCACAGAAATCATGTTTTGTCCAAACAGAATATATCCCATTCTCATTACATCAGTCCATGCGAATTTCCCTGTGGATGCAAATTTTCTGGAAATTACTCCAAATTTCAAATTCCTAGTGCAATGTCTCTGGCCTTTCGATTGTATCAGAGGACAAACAGCTAAACAGTTTGCATTCCCCTGTATAATTAGTAAAAACTCTGATAATACCAGGAGATTTGGTTTGGAAAATATGGAACAGAAAAGGGCATCAAAAGCTCTCAGATGTCATCAAGCAGAGCTCCAGGGGTGGTATATACAGGCACTAATGAGTCAAAGTAGTTAAGAGGAAAATCCCACAGCACCAGCTGTATAGTTAAATGAGTTGTGGGCAGTACAAACATGGAGTTAATCTACTGAATCAACTAACTCTTGATGCAGCCACTCAATTCAAGATGTTGGCTCACCCACAGTGAACCAGTGACAAGGGAACATATGGTCCAAATGTAGAGTGATTAAAAAAAAAAACCAAAAACCCAAACAAAAAAACCAAACCAAAAAAACACCATAAAAAGGGGAAAACGGCAGAAAGGGAGAAAGGCAACCTCCTGATACCATCAGTGTATGAAGAAACCAAAATGAGCTCAGTCTTGGGTCTTTCTACTCTCCCCTCCCCCTTTCTTCTATAGAACTGAAAAAAATCAAACATGACACAGACTTTAGTTTGCAGAAATTCCTCAGGCATTGGTTATGTATTTTCCACAGATGTTAGCTGTTTTTAAATGGAAATTACAGTGTCAGACATTATTTCCTCAGAAAAACAGCTTTAAGCTCAGTTTCACGAGTCAGGGTGAACAATTTCTAGATATCCCTCTGGGAATAGCATTTTGATGTGAAAAGACAAAATCTCTTCAAGCAATGTGACAATGGAAAAAACTGGAAGTATCTTCTGCAGTTTGAAAGTTGGGGAATGAAGTGATGGGAAGAAATGCAGGAGGACTATAGGGATTTTCCAAAAGAGCATGTGAGAAAGCAGCCAGTAAAAACTGACACAGCATACAACACCACTTATTTCCCAAACAGCATTTAGTCCCTAGGGTACAAAAAGGGTTTTTCTAGCTTTCAAAACAACAAACAAAGCTGCCAACTGTTACTCAATGCATCATCAAGCTAAGGGGGGTGTGGAGGAGCAGAGAGACAGAGAGAGCGCTTTTATCTTCCACAACACTGACAACAACAGTGAAGTTAAAAGTAAAACCTAAGGCATAGGCCAGGGTTCTCTCCTGCAGGGCAGTGGATGAATATTAAATCTGTACACAAAAATGTGCATGGAACAAATGCCTTGAGATCTTGGTAGCACAGTCTTTCAAATTAAAGGTTTTAATGGGGGAAGAGAGACCAGGAGTGATTGTACCAACACACAGACTGCGTTAAAAAACAACGGGTGTTGCGGAAGAAGATCCTCAACTAATACCTTTAATAGAAATGGACAGCTTGTTATTAATACTTAGGATGTCTGGGTTTGTTCAAATTACTCTTTGTTATAAATTTCTTTCTAAAGTAATCAGAAGATTAATCTAATTGAAAAATCTCTTTCAGATAATAAATGCTACAAATATTTATAACATTACCATTTATATCTTTGTATATAGGAATATACATTCACACAAAAAAAACCAGTAGTAAGTATTAAAGGCTTAAGGCAGATTTGTTTAAAATGTATTCCCAGCAAAAAACTCAAATGGCTGATGAATTTTAAAAATAGTGGGAAAAATCTGCAGAAAGAAAAAGAAGAAAAATTACTCAGACAAAAGTTATCTGATGTCCTTTCCTCCCACTGAAAGGTCTGGTACTATTCAAGACCTAAAGAATCCTGAGGATGAATACCAAGAATTGAGAACAGGTACTGAAGACCCTGTATGAAGACTATTGTTTCTTGGACTTCCTAGCTTGTTATAATATACTACATCAAAACCTCTACTTAAACTCTATGAAGTTGAGAGAAGGACAAGATAAATCTTCACTTGCTCCTCAGCAAATCTTCTGATTTTAAGATTTTTATTTATTTATTTTCTATTGCAGAAAGCCAAGAGAGAACAGCACTATCAGTGGCATTTAGTGCAAGTATTATTTGCTAGCACCTGCTCTCCGATTTTGTATGTGAGCTAGGTTGTTGTGGTTTGGTATTCAGAGTATATCAAAAAACAAAAACCACAATCCTGATTGCTACTTTTGGAAAACATCCTTCTAATGACACATAGAACTTAAGGTTTTAAGTTAATCTGAATGCCATTATGCTATGTGCTGCACACAATTGAAAGATGCTCCTGCAAAGAGTTTACAGGCTGATAGCCTCAAGTGTTAATCCCCTCCAGCTTTTCTGGAAGACCAGTAAAAAGAAATCCAAAGTCTTCCATAATTAAAGATAGACTTGTCTGGTGCCTTTCAGCTTCTGAGGGACAAAGTTATTCTGCTACCTTTGTTACTGAAAGAATAACAAGAATGTTTGTTTTCAACAAGAAAACAATCAAGAATGAGTAGTTCATAAACAAGAAATGCAAAAGGAACTTTCTTACCCGCCTGTTTAAAATAGCACTAAGTTAATTTTTTTTCATACATCTTCTCTTTTTCTTGTGTAAAAACACCAGAAAAAAAAAAATCATTTTTTCACCAATATGTCCCCTACGTGGTGTATTTTCAGCATTCACTTTTTTGCTTGCTCTGCTTTGTTAACATTATTCCCACAGCAGCTTCATCCTTTTGTGGAATTTTTGATACTTCCTTTTAACACTATGGTGAAGAAATTAATTGAACAGTTGAATGATCCAAACAAACTAAATAAAGATTGAATTTATTCCCTCCATTTAATTCCCTCTGCATCTATACAATGAAAAAAATATCAAAATACATGCAGTTCTGGCTTTGAAACACGTGAGGCTTTTGCAAAAGAACTCTTCTGACCACACTGCTTCATTCTTGTCTCTCATAAAATACAGGGTAAACACACAATGAAAGAATATTCATTATTTAAGACACGTAAGGCAAGATGATAATAATTCACAGTATCTCAGTCATCTTCTCATCCATGTCATTATCCACTTAACTGTCACATAATTTGTCCTAATGACCCTCTTTTCCTTCATGTGTCTGGGAATGGTTTCCAAAATTATTTTCTCCATCGCCGCCTTGTGGAGTGAGAGAAGTCTGACTGGCCTCCTGTTTCACAGATCTTCCTTCTTGTCCTTCTTGAAGACAGGAGTGACATTTCCTGATCACCACCACCTTCCAGAGATATTCCGGAGTGATCTTGGAACTTCAATGGCCATGATTCATGTGTTTGTTCTGTCAGGTTTTGTAAATTTACATACATTCAGCTCTATAACCCAATTCTCTTCCATTGAGATTAGGTCTTCCATGGTTTCTTTCTTCTTTGTATCTAAACATGATTTTTTTCATCATCTCCATTTTGTTCTTGGTAAATATATTATCAGCATTACCACTGTCCACTTTACATATAAATATACGAAAGTTCATGGGCATTCAGCAACCTCTTGTAGACTTTTCTGCTCTCACCAAAGCTCTTACTTAAGAGCTAATGTAAATCTAATTTTCAGAAGCATTTTATAGGATTCATGTTATTCATGTGAGAATCGGTTATACAGAAAATCTCCAGATACAGAGAAAGACACTGTTGTAATAAAGACTATTTTGATAAAGTTTTGGTCAAATCCTTATTAGCTATATCTTAGACTTAAAAAGAATCTCACAATAGAAGCATATTGAGACAGCAGTGCAACATGAACTGACCTGTATATTTTCACTCAGCCCTTACAATTCTACTGGAAAGAGAATGCATGCTTGCAATTAAAACATTACCAGAAGTCTCTCAAAAATTCTATGTAGGAAAAACCTCAGACTATCATCATGAGAATAAAGAAAGAGAGAACAGGATTTACATCTGAGATCAATATAGTCTGCCTTTATTAACTGAGTTGTTACTTATAATGTTCCTGAGATTTACACCCTTTCTTAAAGGCATTCAAAGGAGGCTTCAGACACTCTAATTAACATGCAGGATGGTCTGGGATTCCAGTGGGAGACAGGAACATTTTGTCTCAGGTGTTGTCTAACCACACATTCAGTTGCAGGCAGAGATGATCCATCACAGCCTGTTCGCTTCCTGTCAGGACAATTCAGCAGCTCATGCTCCTTTGCCAACAGCTTCTCCCAAGAGTCAAAGTTAATGAACTAGCTGAGCAGCAGTAACCACAGCTCCTAGATGGATAAGTTTTATGGTCTGCCTAACGTTTACCCATCTACCAATCTATTACTAAGAAGAAGATGGTGGCCAAGAGCAGGATTGGTCCCAATCTAAACTACATCTTGTTCCCATATACAGGTTCAAGTGACCAAAGAGAACTGTGTAAATAAATCTGCTGCCCACAGCTTATTTCCAGATTCTGTTTACAGTAGTCCTATGTAGTCTTAGTTAGCACACATACAGAATTCAGCATGTCAGGTAAACACTGGAATAAGTGTGCAATTGTGGACAAGCACAACATAGAGGAAAGGGGAAGCTGTAGAGTTCTCCTTCGTGTCCAGATCATCCATAATTGTGCTCATCTGTTTAGTGTAAATTCAGAAAAATAAAGAAGAGAAAAAAACACATGATTTTGGATTCAAACAGTACCTGGACAGAACCTTGCCACTCAAAAAGCTTTCACTAAAGGCAATTAAAAAAAAAAAAAAAATTATGCAATTACTGCAGTGTTGGTGTCCAGACGTGAAAGGTCACACACAAGCTGTACCTCTGGCTTTTACTCAAAATTGAAAATGGCTTGCAATATACAGGAGGTAAGACTACATGATGAAACAGTCTCTTGTGGTCTTAGAGACCATATGACTATCCATAACAACAGTAATATTATTTATAAATGTTCTGCACACCACTCCTCAAATCCAGAACTTATTGTGACTAGGCTTGACAACTGCCAGAAATACTTATGTGAGATTGTACAGACACATGACTTATGCAGCTTCTCAAAGAAATCAAAATCGGAGAAAAATCTTAAAACCAAAAATTAAAAAGCTTTAACCATCTTGAGGGAATCTGAGTGTAAAGAAGGCAAGACAGGGATATCAAGATATTTGCCAGGAAACAAGTGATTTATTTATACACACCCATTATTACATCAGCTGTTGCACTGCAAGTTGCTATTAGTTTTGAGGAGAGTGGTTTTGTCATTGACTGAGCTGATTCCAAGCTTTATAAGGTCTTCCCAGTTTCAAAACCGGTGCTCAGTGGCTCTAAATTCCACACATAAGAAAACCATCAATAGTTAGTCATGAGGGGTAATAAAACTAATGGGGAACCTTAAGAAGTTTACCGAGCGATCCAGCAATCCACAATGTCATAAGGCCAACATTTTAAATATCAACACCTGCTTTTGTAATCAGAAACTTTGTACTGCAGATAAAGACTAGCAGCTGTTCTAAGAAAGGGAAAAATATATATGAACAGCAAACATCTCAGCAAATTTAAAGTGGAGATTGCAGGATTCTGAAGAATCCTGGAAGTCCTGAAATCAGAAAGAAGCCTTCTGACCCCATGTCAAACTATTCCAAAAATAATAAGAGCAGCGTAATTCTCATGACACAATCTAGTGACATTAGTAAAAGAAGGAACAATTACAACCAAAATGCAAAACATCAGTTTCAAGATCTCAAAAGATCATTAGCAAAAAATGAATTCTACGGGAATTAGATTCAATTTGGTAGCATGGTACAGAGTGTGATGCTTTTACAGAAAAAGAATCAGAAGTTCCGTATCTCCAAGAAAATGCAAAACAGGGAAAAAAACCCACAATTTTTGTCCTGTGTTTGACTAACAGAACCTCATCTAAGCACAGAATCAAGGCAAAACACTGGCACTGATACCTATACACAAATTGTCTCAATCTAAGTAAAAAGCATGATAGCCATCAGATTTCAGTTATTTCTGATTACAAAGGACAAATGCCTGACGTGTTTTGCACAGCAGCCACATTTTTAGACAGTACCAAGGACTCCTTCATGGAAAAACAGTCAGGGAAGCCACAGGAGAAGATGATGTGACTCTTGGATTTGAGCTGCATGCGTGGTCCTATTTTTAAATTTACAGGTGAGCAGCTTCTATGTAACAACAAATACATTATTCAGCAGCACTGATGCAGGCTGACTATCTGTAAAGTCCAAAACTCTTCAGCATCCTACAGTACACCAAAAAGCACCAAGTCCATATACACTAACTAGTAAAAGAAAGCAGCATTCATAAACTCTACAACAAAAAAACCCTCTGAAAATTCAGAAAAACCTAAAATATTCAGATGTTAAAAAAAAAAAAAAAAGCAACAAAAAATCCCACAACCAACCAACACAGTGTGACAGGCCAAAAAAGAATTTGAACACCAGCTAACAAATGGAGGCAGAACTTGTAATAAGTCTTTTTTCAAACACATCAGGAATAGGAAGCCTGCCACAAGAGCACGGAGGACCAAGTGATGATCAAGATAAAAGGAATGAGAGAAGAAACACCCATCTGCAAAAATCCAAAATGACCGCTTTGAAATGGTTTTCACTGGAGACTCCCAAACAGCAGCCCTTCTTTTAGGAGTTTATTAAAAAAATCTGATGAAATGGACTATAACAAATCAGCAAAATGAAACTATATTCACCCAAGTGTTCTAAATTACTTAAGGATGAAAAGGATGAACTATTGTAATGTTGCCAAAACTGTCTTAGTATCTGAACGCAGGAGAGCTCAGGGGAACTAGAGGCTAGTAAGGCTGGATTCTGTAACAGAAAAATCATGAGGAACTGTAATAAAGCACAGATGACGCATTATTATGATCTCTCCCAAAGGCTTTGAGAAAGTTGACTTGTGGGTAATGGTGACGCAGTTCGTGCATGCTTTTACTTCCTGTCACCTTTCACTAATTCCTTCACTAAAGCTGTTAAGGAATTAGAAACCATGGCATACAACAGGTGGTCCTTGAATGGGTATTTAAGAGACAAGAATCAAAAAGGAGCATCTGAAACGCCTCTTTCTGAACAGCCATATCTTTGCCACTTGAATCAAAACAAATCAATGCTGAAGGACACAAAAAACAGGGTAGTGGCCAGCATGTCAGAGGCAGTGGTTGAATTCAGGAGGCAGCGAGGTGTTTTTCCCATGAGAATTAATGTAATGGATGACATACACATGGAACAGAAGAAATGTTCACATTTTAAATGACAAAGACACAATATATAGCATGGAGGCTGCAGAAGGATTGGCAATGTAACAATTGTGACCTGAAAGAAATACTGGCTTTTAAGAACACATCATCACCCTGAAATATGTCAGGTAACTCATTCATCAGGCTGCCTTAAAACTTTTACTTGCAACCATTCTTGCTGCTTCTTTCCAAAAAGTTACATTGAAGAATGACAGCAGGGATTGACTTTTACTATCTTTTTTCCAAAACAGCATAACTTTTTACATAGTGCTTGGTATGTGGAACTGCCTGCCAGCGAATGTCATGGATACGAGCAGTTAATATGGGCTTAAAGAGTGGACAGCACAGAGAGAAGAGAGAAAATTACTGAAGAGTGAGTATCACAAAACCACATCTAGTTGTCAAAGTCCATATAATAAAAAACAATGCAAGTCTGAATAAGTGTTATATATGCTTGCCTAACCACAGCTGGGGACAAGAAGCTGGTCAGGATCCACTGTCCAATCCAGTATAGTTTATGTTCTTCATGTTCTTCACATCTAAATTGAAATCAATATACTTGGCATGCATACAAGCCTGATGAGTTTACAAAGATCCATTTCCAGTAAAAGACATAAAAGACATACTACAGTTCCTTTTTTCATTTTACTAGTATCAAACACACCATTAGAAGAAACCAAACTTCATTCATTCAGTGAAGCACAGAACTTGTCTTGAAGTTAAAAGTACAACCTGACATTCAGTGGAAAAGTTAAAAATCTTATTAAACATCAATAACATGAGTTTCTAGCTGCAGACCTTTCTGAGATTTCCCAATGAGTGAGATGCTTAAAAAAACCCCACCTTCTTTCTATGTCATGGCATCACCATTTCAATCTATACATCTAATTTTACACAGTTTACAGCTGTATTTGGTTTGTGTGGCAAGGTTTTAGTAGTGGGGGTCCTCAGGGGTGGTTTCTGTAAGAAGGTGCTAGAAGCTTCCCCTAGTCTGATAGAGCCAGTTCCAGCTGGCTTCAAGATGGACCCATCACTGGCCAAAGCTGAGCTCATGAGCAATGGCAGTAGTGCCTCTGGGGTAACATATTTAAGAAGAGAAAAAAACTGCTTGTGCAACAGCAGCTGGAACAGAGGAGTGAGACTGTATGAGAGAAATAGCTCTGCAGTCACTAAGGTCAGTGAAGAAGAAGGGGGAGGAGGTACTCCAGACACCAGAGCAGAGATTCCCCTGCAGCCCATGGTGAACACCAGAGAGAGGCAGGATGTCCTCCTGTATCCCATGGAGGACCCTATTCCAGAGCATCTGGATGCCTGAAGGAGGCTGTGCCCCTGTGTACAGCCTGGAGCAAGGTTCTGGCAAGAACTATGATACCACAGAGATGACCCCATGCTGGAGCAGGTCTGCTGGCAGGACTTGAGATCCCATGGGGGACCCATGCAGGAGCAATCTGTTCCTGAAGGATTGTACCCTGTGGAAAAGACCTATGCAGATCCTTAATTTCTTTTACAATGGAAGAAAGTTTATTAGTCAGAGTAGAGGATTCTCAGAACTGATATAATTTCCACAATAATTCAGTATCACAAACATTTAAGAGAGCAGTCTTCTCAGATCCTGAATTATACTTCTTGCAAATTTAACAAAATCCTATTTAGACTATAACCAAGAAAAACATGAGTATTACACTCAAAGCAGAATTACCAAGTCTCAAAATGAAGAGGAAAAAAATATCACATCTACCAAAACTCATAAACTAATCTATGATGTACCAAGGAGCAGGACACTGCTTATCCTGAGAAAGAGTCCTCTGGAAATGTTCAAAAGTGAGACCTACATTTACATACAACTGCCTTATTCTTTCTGTTCTCAAAGCCTCCAAAATGAAATTCAGATGAAGTTATCAAATATGTGTGTTCACAACCCAAAACAAAACTTCAGTGAGTAAAAGAAATCCTGACACTTCTATTAACATCAGAGGCAAGCTTTTCAAAGGTTTCAATGTGACCCACAAAAAACCCCATGTGGAGTAACCAGAGAACACAGAGGAAATGAGGATTAGCACACAGCCTCTTTTCAAAACACTACTTAATGTGTGTATTTTAAAAAGTAATTACAAAATTAGTTTTTAATCTAGTGACTACCAAAAGCCTTGGGATGGTTCAGTGTAAACATCTGTGAATCAGTCAAATATGCTTTGATCCTGGGTACTATGAGTTCAATACAAACTATACAAGACACCTTATGGGAAAAGCAAGAATATGACCGTTCAGATCAACCTATTATGCTGCTATAAAGCAACAACAAATTTTTTGACAAACCTATTTAGCAGTTAAAATGTATAGTCAGCAGAAAAACATCTAATGTTTCTTGGTATTAAAACCAGTAACAAGCACTTTCTTAGCAAGAAAAGCTACAGGTATATAGCAGGTATGGCTGTTAGCTTTTTCTGCAGAGAATCATTACATCCAAGTAACTATGAAAAAAGAATAAATGGCAAATATTGAAGACTTTTATAAGACCTGAGCACTTACTAGAGAGCAGACATTTTGGGAGTGTGCCCAAAAGTTTTTCACACCAGTGCCATTTGCAGAAAACTACAAATTAGTAGTCCCTGATAGTATCCACAACTTCAGTCCTGAACTAAGAAGTGTCAATGGCTAGAATAATCCCACAATTCCAAAATTAAAACACTGACAACATAATTCCATCACTGTACATGGGGAAGGAAAGAACCTTTGTGGCAGAGACCAAGTACTTTCCAAAGTAAAAGTTTGATCCTTTACTTGTCCCCTTTCAACTCCAGGCAGAGTTACCAAGCCTGCTACGCTTGGAGAGTTGCCTGGTGGTTTTCTCAGCCTGGAGCAAGCAGGGGGTGCTTCAGAGCTCATCCAGATACACTTGTGATACCACAGTGCTAGTTTATTTTCTGCATAAAGCATAACTGTCTGTTTCTTTAGTTGATTCTACAAGGGGTTTATACTTACTGAATATCTCTCTCTCTCTTTCTCCGGGGGTGTGACTAGAGGAAATATGAAAACCATTTTGTCTTCTGTGGCAGAAACTCAGATGTACAACATTTGGCATAGCTATAGCTCCAAAATGTCCTAATGTAGACATAGCTTTTACTGGCAAAAGAATACTAGTTAATGTCACATTTTGCTGAATTAGGCTGAGCAATTTTTCAATTATTTATACTTTTTCCACTGCTACAAGGTTACATCAATCCAACAGTTTTCCTAACCCAACTGTCCTCTAAATAAATATGCCCTTGAGCAAGAAAAAACAAATTTGCAGTCAGGTCCAGGCCTAGGGTAAAATATACACCATTTAAAACCACTTCCCTAAAGAGGTGGCAGGACAGAACAGGTCCTTATTAAACAGAATATGCCTTTATCTTCATTTCTGCCTTCAAGCTGTATGTTAGAATTATTTCATTTTGGAGCCATACAGTAGATTTCCTCTCATGAAGTAAGTATTTCCACATTACAAATATTTTACTTCTCATTCCCAAAACCTTTTAATTTCACTTCTGAATATTTTATGTTGATGAGTGTTGACAAATCCCAAAAGAAACAACGTGCTGCCCCCAACTTCTCAAATTATATTTTTCAATGAAAAACACAGGTGCAAGGCTGTTGATAGAGGTTTGTCTTTAGGGAAAATGGTATTTAATGCTGAAAGCATCCAGAATGCATACAAATAGCTTGCATTTTTGTCTGACTTGGCACCATCTAGGACTTGGACAGATACAGTACCAGAAAAACCATAGAATAAAAAACCCCGAGGAATTTCATTTGAAGGTGTCTCTTTCTGGAGAGGAGAGCAAAGAAGGTGAGGATGATCAGGGCTTGTGTTACTCGTTGCTCTCTGGTGTAGCAAGGTCTACTATAGCCAGTAGAGCCTTCCACTTAGAACTTTTGAATATTCAGCACAATTAACCATCTGGATTTATAAGGTGGCAATGTTTAAGTGGTTTACAAGGAAGAGCAGCTCACAGCTGTGCAAGTGATTAACTTTTGGTAGACAAAGCCTACTAAACTGTTTTATCAGCTAATGTGAAATCTCCCAGCCACCAAGCAGTGAAGTAGAATTGGCACAATCTTGAGAGAATGAAAAAATCATAAACAATATTACATGTCAATTCTGAACACTCGTATTACCTAATTCATCTGTTTATTAGGATACTGGGATTATACGGGCCAAAAATGAAATAGCCATGCTTCAATATCTAGTACATGCATGCTATTCCAGGAACAAACTACAGTTCTAAGAACCAAAGGAATAAACTGAAATTGCAGTGCAATTTACTGGCAATAGCATAACAGACTTGGGAACGAAAATGCTATTTACAAAGCAGCTGAAACTGTCTTCAGGTGAGCCACCTCAGTTATCAAACTCAACAAAGTGTTAATTAAATAAATGGCAGAAATTTCAGGTGACTGAAAGTGTAGCAGAACTCATACTATTAAACACACTGTCCTTATCAAGAGTGCTTTTGAATCACTTCTATTTGTCCTTTTGTTGAGAAAAACACGGTGGAGGTGATAGAGAAACTAAAAATTTCAAACAATTTATTTATGCAAGCCGTAACATCATTCCCTTACTATCATCCACTGAAGACATGAAATAATAAGTTTTTGATAAATCTGCAAACAGTCACTGAAAAGGTTATTTCTAAAGAAGCCAGAAGCATGGCCCATATGGTGTCTGCCCGGGAGGACAAGGGGAGGGCACATCACCTAACACAACATTGCGTTGGACACAGAACAATCCAACTCTTAGTACTAATTTCTTGGGCTTCATTGCATATCCAAACCACAACACGGTGTGCCAGCCCTTCTAAAATGAACTTGAACATATTTTGAAAAATGCCCCAACTTTTTTTCGTTAAATCACACAAACGTGGCCAAAGACAATATCCCAATCATCTGTCCTAGCCATGCCCTGTGCTAACTCTGCTGCCATTACTCTTCAGCCAGCACCACCTTGGTTCACAGTCAATACAATGTGGAATTTAACAAAGAACTGGTACTACAAAGGGAAAAACCACAAATTCCCAGAGGCACGTGCGATGTGTGTCTCACAGACCGCACCCTTTCTGACCCAGTACACTGTGTTCAAAGGCTTGCAGCTTCCTCAGACACCATTCCTCCTCAGAGCATGCCAAAATGCTAATCCCCAAAAAGCCAACACCCACGTGAACTTTTAAACTGTCCTTTACAAAAGAGCAAGTTTTCTACCAAGTTTTTTTGTCTTGCCTATTCCTAATGAAAAAAATACTCAATTAAACCAGAAGGCAAGAAGCATGACAAGCTGGAACTGCAATAACTGGATTACAAATTTAAATACAAAATGTAAAAATGAACACCATTGATATAAAATGGAAATATTTAATGTCTCAACACATATTTTTTAGAGACTGTTACCTGTAAAAGTCTGCCCATATTTCTTCCAAGTTTAACAACCAGATACATATCTCTTCAAAGTTGTCTAAGGAAACTAAAAGCAAGTTCTGCTAAAAAACAAGCCAACAAATGGGAACACTATGGATTAGTTTGTAGGTTGTTTTTTTTACAGGAGAAAGAAGTAATTGATTTAACATATGCATCTACCTCACCTGCAGCTTGTGCTGCACAAAATTCACATGTATGAGTTTTTCTGCTGTATAAAGCCAGAGTCTGACACAACTGTGCACAGTCCAGACACATGTCCCATACCCTGAACTCCATATAATGGAGATGGCAGAACTGAAAAGGAAAAGAAGAAAGCAATATTGTCCAAAGATGTAGATTCTACATGAACAATAATATATACATCTTTTAAAAACCCACACCACCACTACCAAAAAATACCAAAAACTTGCCAGCAAGAGGAACAGCCACTGAAGATTCCTACTCTGAACACATATAAACAACCAGTGGAATAGAAAAGGTGAATGGGAAGTAATTGTTTCCCTTTTTCCTAAATATGAGGCCAGAGAGTATTAAACTAACCATGGAACATACCACTTGCTTTATTTTCCTCCTAAAATACATATAAAAGACACAAGAGAGACTGGACAGATGTGGAAGGTTCTCACAATCACTTCTTCCTTCTAACACTTTTTCCTCTGTTCCAGCTTAAGTTCCCCTCAGTCTGCTGTTCTTCCAGGAGAAAGGGAAAAAAAAAGAAGAAGAAGAAAAAAGAAAAAAATGAAAAAAGGGGGAAAAAAAAGAAAGAAAAAAAGAAAGAAAAAAAGAAAAAAAAAAAAAAAAAAAAAAAAAAAAAAAAAAAAAAAAAAAAAAGAAAAAAAAAGAAAGAAAAGAAAAGAAAGAAAAAAAAAGAAAGAAAAAAAAAGAAAAGAAGAAAAAAAGAAAAGAAGAAGAAAAAAAAAGGCCCTCTAGCACAGGGCTCTCCCTAGGCTGCAGTTCCTTCAGGAACACCCACCCTCAGGTGAGCTGCAGGGATTATCTCCTCTACAACAGAGCACACCTGTCCTCTGGTCCTCTGACCTTCAGGATTCCCTCTGTTGGCTTGTTGGTTCAGATGTTTTCCCTCTCCTTTACTTGTCTGGAATGTTCTGCCCTTGAAACACATTTTGATAGAAGCATCCCACCATGCTGGCTGTGGGACTCAGCAGTTCCCAGTGGTGGGCAACTGCCCCATGTACAGGATGCACACAGAAATGCAAGTGTGTTCCTGGAAGGAGAATTCCCTGCTTCCCAATGAAATGAGAGCTTTGACAGTGGAGTTTTCTGAAGTTTGTGGCCTCAAATGATGGCCTTATTATGTAACTTCTCTAGGGAACTAACCCTACAGTCCTTCTATACATCTCTCTCACGTAATCAAATCTTTGTTTTCAAGAAGCTTACTGCTGCTCAAACGTGAAACAAGCATTTGTGGAGCACTTGTAAGAAAAATACATGCTCATAACAGCTTTATTTCCTTAGAAAACCAGAATAAAAATGGTTCATTAGTACTCTGGAAGTTCTGGCATAATCTTTCTTTCATATGCTCATACTCCACTTGCATTCTGTTTTGAATTGAAGTGTACTGTGGACAGTAATAGTGTTCAATGAAATAAGTAAATTATCATTATATATTCAAGTATTAAATTGAAAATCCACAGGGGAAAAAAAAAGACAAGAGTAGATTGGAGTGAATGTATATTTACATGTAGCTGTTCTATGCTCACACTTTTAATGGCTCCTAAAATATGATCATGAGACACAAAGTTGAGTTAGGGGTATGAACAAAAGAAAGAGGATTGTTTTCATACTCTGTAAAACTATACAAGGTGGGTTTTTACATTTGTCTTTTGGCAGTATGAAGTGGAATGGAACCCCAAGAGAGCTGTAAAGAAGGTCTAAGAAAATATCACTTACCTTAAGTAGAAAACAACAGAAACAACTGTTTCAAGCAGCAATAATATTGATGATTTCAGTATAATTTTACTTGATAACTTAATTTTATTTTGTGCATAATAAACGTACTTAGTTTTGAAGTATTCCTTACTTTTGAAATTAATAAATCAACCTATGTCACCCGTTCATAAAATCATTGTCAGTTTTAGCAAATGCACATTCTTAATAGAAAAGGAAATTTTAAAACATTCCTGAGAAAGTCCAGATAAAATATTAGAGCAACACATATCAAAGAAGAGAGAGCATATTGCAGCTTTAATAAAAGCAGCACTTTTTATGGGAGATGTACAGAAAAACAGTGATGGAAGGTTAAATAGAATGCAGATCCTACTGCTAGCTGCACATGGAGGTCTTTAGAGAGGGAAACACAAACACAGAAAATACTTTGGTTCCAAAATGGGAAAACAAACTGTCTCATAACAAAGACAACAACTTGTACCAATACCAAAAAAAGCACACTATACCTGACTGTTACTTACAAATACAAAAATACTTGTTATAAATGGCAGAGAATTTTCAGAAGACATCACAGTTTCTTGTTTACATGCAGGGGAAAAAGTTACCTGGGGCAAGTGACAAGAACACTTGCCAAAAGTGGGTCATGGATGGAAGTACTTTTGAATCAGACTGCTATTATGAGTTCTTAAAAAATATCTCATTAATGAATCATGAAGTTAGCATTTGAAGGCTGCTCATCTATACCACAATCAGATATTTAAATGAGTATGATAAATACTCAAATATGCCTATCACCATCTTACACAGTAACTCCTGTCTAACCCCACCTAGATGCAATCCTGTGCAACCATCTCTAGCTGAATTTGGTTTAGCAGGGGGTTTGGACTAGATAGTCTCCAGAGGTCCCTTCAACTCCTTCCATTCTATGATTACTGGTATCTCTAATTTCCTGATACATATATTCAGTTGCAATATTTGTATTTTTACACATGCTTCAGGTAAAATTAGTACAACTGAAGACTATAGCAGTGGTTTTTGGTATTAATTTTTGTGGAAACCTGGCTCTATTCAGTATCTGGAAGAACCTACAAAACAAGAAACACTTGGCTAATCTGAAAAACAACTCAGTTCAGGTTAGTCACTAATGGAGCAAAAGTGAAAATCAAAAAAGGTAACAAAACAAGATCTTGAAAGCAAGACAGAAGATTTCTGGTGAACAGACAAGGGCCACAGCAGAGAAAATTTGACTGTGAAAATGGCAAAGATTCCAAATCAAAATGAACAGGGAATCCTTTCCACCTGACACATACTGTCTAGAAGATGAGTCTACATGCAGTCCTACAAGTACATATGCAAGAGCAATAAAAAGACAACCAAAGCAGCAAATGCTAAAGTGGAAAATATTGCAGCAGGACACTTCCAAAAATGTCAGCTGCAAATCACATATGGTCAGTAAAGCAAGAAGATAAACCTCAAATAATACATGCTTATGAACAAGAAAGAAGGCTCTGAAAACAACTACTCATTTGCCTTCCTCTACCGCCTGTCAGTCTCCAAAATCTTGCCAAAATACACACATACAACCAGGACTAATTAACATACTTTAACCTTTGAAAAATCCTTTTCTCCTTTCTGCTTCCCATTAAAAGACTAATGGACAAATTCCATTCCAGAGGACATTCTCCAACAGATACTTAACAGAGATGGTCATTCCATGTGAGTCAAGACCTCTTGTAAAATTTGATTTTGTCAGTGATCAGCAGGAAACGGTATTTCCTCCATTTTATTCTAGTAGGCATTTCTCCACTCATATATCTGTTTTAGCAGCAGAACAGCTATACCATAGCTTACTTAATAATTTTCACATTACTAGCAAAGTAATCCACCCCATACTGAAGAAGTTCCAGCTGTAAATTTCAAAGAAGCACCATATTGCATTATGACAATGGGAACCAGATACTCTGGAATCTACTCTCAGTTAAAGCACCAAAGTTATTTTGTCTTAGTAAACAAGTAGCCTGTGCATTTATGTAAAATATATTGGTTAAACAATGACTGCTGTTTATTTGTACAAACACAGTCAAAACTTAACATCAGACCTTTCTCTACCCTACAAATTGCCTTTCGGTGAGGAAAATGGTTATGTATCAAAACAGTTCCAGTTTTGGGGAACAGCTTCACTGAATACAGGGATTTATGGGAACAATTGCATGGGAACAAAATTGCATGAAGAAAATCCAGATTTCAAAATTTTAATGCTTTATCCACTTTCTGAGCATGTTTTCAGGTTGGAATTCAGGTGTGACAAACAGCACTATAAGGAGGATTTGGAGATTTAAACTGAAGTAACTCTTCCATGTTTTGTGTTTTTTTTTTACCTCTACGAATTCATAGTTGTTTGGATCCTGGTAACCAATCCAGATCATTTTACAAAACAATCTGAACAGAACAACGTATTAGAAAGCCATTTTTAGAAAAATACAGATGGGGGGTCAAGTTAAGAAAAAAACACTTCCACCCTCCAGCAAGAAAAATAAATAAAATAAAATGCAAACACGTTGCAGATCCTAGAGGCCATTCACAAATTGGACAGGACACAAACCTCACAGCAACCCAATAAAAATAGAACAGGGAAGTACAACAGTTTATGACTGTAAACAGATTTCATTTAGAAAATTAACTCTGCTTACTGTTATTAAAACAAGGTTCTTTAAAAGAACAAGGAAATAGAAGATAAATATATTTCAATGCTCCCCATGTGCAAAATCCAACAAAATAATATTGTCAAAATTATTTTAGAGGCCAATCATTAATCTCATGACACAGGAGAAGTTACAGCAGAGAAGCTGACACAGAATGAACAAATACAATGTTAGTACAAGCTCTTCCAGAACATCTCAACACAGTGCTACTTCTTTTACAGGCAAGCCAAGAGTGATGCCCAAACCAGTTCAGTGCTTGATTACTTAGCAGAAAATGCCAACAGAGATATCAGCCCCATTACTGGCAGCTACCTGTGTAGTTTGCAAAGCTTCCCACGGTGTAGAACTGATGCAAATAGACACTACACAGAGTAGGAAACTGTCAGGAGTTTTAGAAATAAATCGGTGTTTGCATGGGGTTACATGTATTTTAAGAGCTATTCCAAAGCTGAATGGGATTTCAACACTCCAAGGTACAGTAAAACAAACATTAATATTTTATGAAAGTTCACCAGAGATAAGGCAGTAACTGAGGAGATTGAATTAATCCAATCTTTAATTTACAGCCCTTAATCACATATGCAATTCCATATTCTCCAGTTAATGTACTCTCCATATCTACTTATTACATCTCATTTTCTTTCATAAAAATAGATCTAGTTAATAATGTATTAACTGTTGATTAAATTATTGTAACGTTATCTCAAAAACAGTGCAGAAGCACCCATGCTCAAACACAATACATAATCCAACTTTTACTTGCCAAAGGGTAAATAAAAGATTAGTGCCCTGGTTAGCCTGTAGAAAACTGGAATTCTGTCAAAGGTTAAAGTCATTGAGGTCTTAAAGACTCAAGAAGTTTTGACTGACACCATATTAGACTGCATTGGAGAAGTTACCCAGCACAGCCCTATCTGGGGAGTAACTTAGCTACTACAAAGCCAGCTTAGGGAGGAACAAGTCATGAAAGAAGCAGATGGAAAGGAAGTTTGCCATTAGGTGGTGAGCCAACAAGCCTCAGCAGTCAGACACTCCATTTTGGGCCAATCTCTTGTCTTTCTTAAGGCTGCAGCTTATTCCTTCCAGGCTTTATCAGTTCAGCATGTCAAGAGAATAATGTTTAGAGCAGTAAGCATCAAGCCTTGGAACCTTGAGTCTGTCCCAGAAGAAACAAGGCCTCTATGTTATTTTAGGATTGTTTTTTTAATCCAGTGATTATGCAGCTTTAAAAAAACCAAAACAAAACCTCAAATGCATGCCATAAAATCAAGAAAGCAAAACCAAACATAAAACGAGTAAATTCTTCATTAATTCAATCATTTCTCAAAGGAAGTGGCTATGGTGACAAGGACAGTGTCCAAAAATGGAAAAAGATACCACACATGCATAAATTCATCTGGCATCAAATTTTTCTCCTATCCACATCACAGTATTTCCAGACCACTGTTCATCACCATACCGTAATTTCACTGAAAATTGAGGTTTTACCTAAAACTGAGCATAAAGGCACTGAAACTATTTGAAAGCAGATTGGGAAACAGAAAAATATGTCATCTCTTACTCCATTTGGAGCAGCACAATAAAAACTAATCTACAAAGCATGGCAAATATTATCATTCCCATATGGGTTTTTTTTTTAGTGTCAACATCCATCATCTTCTTTGCCACAGTATGGCCCCAGTTTTATTATTCATCTATTACAGAAAAAATTCTACAGGACAGCCATGTTAAGTGGTAAGGGCTTCTTGAGGTGAAGTGTTCCAAAATTCACCCTCAAAAGGAAAAACTAAAATAATATGCAGACTTTATAAAAGAATACCTTTTTCTGTAAGTTCAGCTTTACCCTTTAAATCCAGCCAAAGGCACCAACTCTTAGAGGCAAAAATTATTTCTGCCTCTACCATTTTTTTAACTTCATTCTTCTTGTACTTCTAGGCTCTGGACAGAAGTCATTAATAAAATGAACTTTCTTAACTTGTAGCTTCCTCAGCATCTTGCTCATTTGACTTAAATATGCTGCTTTAGAAACTCTTTGGTTAAAAGGGAATCCAAATGTAGACATAGCTTACATTTGGAGTAAATGTAACTACTGATTGTTAACTACAGAATGGAGAAAACCAAGACCTTTCTCACCACAATTTGTAACTTGCCCCAAATATCATACACCATCTTTAAGTGAGAAGGATCTATGCTGTTAAGTTTTTTGATGTCCAAATACCCTCCTGCAAGAGACAACAGCTGGTAAATTCAGCTTGAGTGTATTAAAGCCATGAGGATGCCAATGTGCAGGATATTCTCAGAAGCAAAACACAGCTCAGCAAAAGCATTAAGAAGAATCTTGAGATGACTTGGCTTTTTTACTATCTTCACTATCAACAACTGGGACACACCAAAGACATTAGATTAATCATCTGTACTATATTTGTACAAAATTACTTCTCAGAGAACAGATGTTCTCTGTATTTGGCACAAAATTTCTTGTCTGAATTGGATGCATTATGTGTCAACAGATAAGCTCAAAGAGCTGTTAGAAAAGCATAGAAGCAAGAAGGATCCTTAAGTGTTCCTCACCTCACTTGTTATTAACCCATACACCTTTTTTTTTAGCATATTGTGTTTTTTAAAAAGCACAAAACAAAGAATAAAATGAACTGGACAGTTTGTTTTCCCAGCAGCTCACAAATACAGCTTTACCATCTCAACAGAGGTTACAAACCAAAATGTGAAACCACAACTCCTAGTCACTAGAACAACAGAAACTGATCCCCCCTCATCATCATGCAACAGCACATAACCACATAAAAAATTCATCATGTCATAGGTGTGTCACTGTGTTACATATCTGTTGAAGTGCTTCCTGCAGGAAGTACTTACCTTTTAAAGATTCTGAAAGCATGATGCAGGCACTGAAAATCTATTCAAGGTTGTGGGAGGGATCTTGTGGTGGTCTTCCACCCTATCATACTTTTGAAGAATGCATGTTACATCATCTTAAGTGTAGCAACAGCTGCATTTGCATGGTTGTGTCTGTGTTATTTCAGTTAATAAAGCAAGATGACAGAAAAAGTAAAATAATGATCAGCTTTTCAAAGATTTCCATTAGTTGAATTACTGCTACTGGCTCTGTCTCAAAGCAGAGTGCCAAATGTATAAAGTGTCCTAGACAGCCCTGACAACATTGTAATGCTGGCCCTACAAAACCTCTCAGCAAGCCACACTAAATCAATTCTTCAATATTAGAGACATTTTAAAACTATTACAAACTACCTATTGTAATGTATTGTAATATCCATTGTAATGATGTCTTGAGTATTAAAGAAGGCATTATGGCAGTGCTGTGATTGTTTTTAGATCCTTGTGCTTGCCTTCACTGACCTTATCATGTTGCTACTAATAAACGTAAGAGATAATTTTTCAAATTTCATCCAAGAAAGCATATCACAAATCATGCTGAAGCATCACTGATTAGTTTTCAGCAAGCATGCTCTGCAATGACATTTAGCAGTCTCCAACTTTTTCCTGATGAATAACTGATCAGACAACTACACCAGTAATATAACCCTGTGCCATGGCAGTCTCAAATATCACAGTGTTCATGAGGGCGAGCTCTTTCTGTTGGCTTGCTGTTAGCATTTCTAGTGGCTTTCTTGATGATCAAAGCATCTAGAGAAATGGCAGTAAAGAAAGGCAGAAATGGGTCTAAGAGTGGTTTAGTATATGGTTATGCCTATTGCAAAGGGGCAAGGAAAAAAAGCTGTTATCAAATTCTTAAGCTGTGGAGAAAGCACAATAATCTATCACATTGCATGGTCATTTTATACTGGAACCATATTAGCAACTACTCAAAAGGGTATTGCATTGGAGGCCACACCTGCTGCTCCTTCTTGTCACTACACAATATCAACACTCTGGATTTCATGAGTCAGTTAAAACAAATACCTTGCAATATCTTTGAAAGTATTCCAAAAGCCTCTGAACTCAGACTTTGTTTTCTTCTATTCAGGCAATTTTTGGATGATTTTTGAGAAATTTCCCAAAATGAATTTTTGAGTAGCAGTACGAAAGACAAGTTGATAATTTTAGAAAATTTGTCATGAAATTTGACTATATATGTATTTTTTTTTTATCTATAGCTTAGACACAGTTGCAAGTCTATTCAAGAAATACCTAAATTAAAAGTATAAATTAGGACGGGAAAAAAATTTGCTTCTCAACATGTTTGCTGATGACACAAAGCTGGGAGGAGTGGCTGACACCCCAGAAGGCTGTGCTGCCATTCAGAGGGACCTGGACAGACTGGAGAGTTGAGCAGGGAGAAATTTTATGTATTACAACAAGGGCAAGTGTAAGGTCTTGCATTTGGGTAGGAACAACTCCAGGTACCTGCACAGGTTGGGGACTGAGCTGCTGGAGAGCAGTGGAGGGGAAAAAGACCTGAAAAAAGGACCCCAGCATTTAAGACAAGATTTTATTTGTTTGTACATAGACAGGCACATCTAATTAGGACTAGCAGTTGAGATTCAATAAATAGTTCTGATATTCAACATTAATTCAGGCTCCTGACTATCTTCTCAAATGGGCTTTTGTGAAAGTCAGAGTTTAGAGGAGATTATCTTATTCTTTGTTTCTCTTTCCACTATCCAAATGGGATATTTACTTGCACAAGGAGAAACAGAACAAAGATGTTTCCTTGTAAAAACCAGAAGGAAATTTAGATCAGACATCTCACAAATGAGAAAATTATCCTGTCAAGCTACTTTTTTTGGCTCCTTTTCAATAAATATGAAAATGGGCAGACATATGCAAATGATTCATCTCATCTTTTGTCCATGTCTGTAAGAATTGAATGAACATAAATAATCAGCTCTTATAACACAAACCACCCTTCAACACAATTACTTGCTTTCCAAAATACTGAATACTTCGTGAATAGCTTACAAATATCAAATCTTTGTGTTGAATTGTAGTCTTGCAGTCTCTTGTGTTGCAGCAGGAACGCTGAGACATTAATCCCTTCAGCATTCTCAGCTCTTTCTGTCAAGGTTAGTTCAGCACCAGTGAGCTTACAAATCCTACCATGACCAATGACTGCCCAAAACAACTGGAGTATTACAGTACTTCTCAGTGAACAGCCTTCTGGAGATTGCTCCCAAGATGGTACAAAACAATTCTTAATGTGCTTGTCCCAGAAAAAGGAAGGACTAAACAGCTAAATAAACAAATTTTTGCCACATCCTCTGAGGCCCTCCATCTAGCTCTTATACCTTTAGATGACTTAGTTTACTAAGAGAAAAGGGCCCAGGTATTTTAGATGTTAATAACATTAACCTTACTAAAACTGTACTAGCAGTAAAACTCTTGTTCTGATTTTCAGACAGGAGAATAATACAGTAAAGAAGATGCAAGCTCTATCATCACATCTCAGCTGAAACACATGAATACATAAACAAAGACATCAAAAAGGAGAGACTAGGTAGATCAGAGTTCTTCCGTTCCCCATTGAACCTTCTTTTCCCACTCTTAGGACAGACAGTGAAAAAAAAAAAATCAAGGACAAACTATCTCCTCTGACAAGCCCATTAAATTTTTTTGTTTTCAACAAGCAGAAAGGGTAGATACAAAACTGATTAAAACACTGTAATTCCTATTCCAGTGCCACAATAAAATGACTAAATCAGTTACTCCCAACTCTGCTGGTAATCCTAAAAAAGAGAAGCAAGGCTTCGTTTCCCTCTGAAAAATGTAATTGCAAATAGGCCTGGGTGTGTGTTTTGAAGATCAGCTCCTTAGAAACTTCATCCTGAACACAAAACAGTATATATCACCAGAATATCAGCATTTCCACATTTCTACATATCAGGATTACTACAGTTTTTAATCTGTAAAAGCAGGGACCTGCCCAAGCCTAAAATCTGTGAGTTCTAGCCCAAGTGAGTCAGTTCTAGTTATGGAAGTTAACTCAACTAAGTAGACACACAGCATTGACAATCGATTCTGTTCTTTGGGACATAGTTACTGAATGTCTCAGCATCATATTTAATGTAGTAACTATCATATCTTTTGCTGTGAGCATTCATGCTGCCTCTTTCTGATGTTATGTTTTCATCATCTGCCCAAAGGAATCAAGGTCAAGCAAGCCAGTTAATGATGGAAAAATGGGCTAATCATTGCAAATTAAATTCAGTCTCACAGATGAAGAAACTAAGCAGTGATCCATTCTGAGAAGCCAGCACATTCTCCAGTTAATAATCCAAATAATGTTACTCCTATGTCATGGTTCTCCTTATTACATATTCACTCCCTGTGTACAAGTTTATGTAGGCACTTTCATATTTATCTTCTATAGGAAACATTGCTTCACTGCCCACTGAACTACCACCCACTGAGCTTTCCAAGGACACTTGAAAGTATGCAGTATACACTTATCTAAGATAGCCTGCATTTTATTTTTTCTATGAAACAGAGATTGACCTACAACATAGGGAGTGGGAAATAATAATATTTTTAAAGAAAAGCCAAGTTTCATTTTTGAGAACATATCATTTCCCAGTAGGAGGGAGTTTACTGAGTTATGAGTAAAAATAGTGAATGCTGTTAGCTGGAGAGGATGAACTACTTGCAAAGCATTTATGTCCCTGACAAACACACCAAAGAATCTGTAAACTGACACTAGAATGGATATGGGTTAAAAAAAATTACTAGCAAACAACACTCAGAAAATTAAAAATGAAAACTATCAACTAAGAAGCCAACTCTCTTCATAGAGTATCAATCAAAACTGACTATTAACACAGAACAGCAAGTGTCTCGTGTCTCTTGCCAACCAGAAAACAAAGATAGCAATATCCCGCATTTTAGATAATAAATAAGTAAAATGGTGCAGCACAGCTTATGTTGCTGCCCAATTAAAAAATCAATTTGCATGATACTTTATGAAAATTATGTCACTTCACGCAGTTTCCTGGACCAGCAAGCATGTGTTCCCAGAAACCCTCTAAAGGTTAGATACTAAATGCAGTGTAACTTTCTCATTTACAAATAGTTGTATTTCTTTCTCCCATATACATCCTTAGGCTTATAACATTGTAACTGACAAGCACTTCATAGTAATTTGCTATGACACCCGGAGGTCAGAAGAACACATCAGGTTTGATGAGTTTTGTTTGGCTTTAAAATCAGCACACACACTCACCAAGCACTCAATTTAACAAGATTCCTGTTAGGTCAGGAGACTTGTATTATAAACAGAGATTTCATGACCTTAGACCCTTCAATGTCCCTCAATACCAAGTACAAAGTTCTGCAGAAACAGCTCTTGCATACTCCCTTATAGGAAATATATATTTAGTATATTTCAGGGATTTCATATATCCAAAATCTCTGAAAAAAACAGCTGCAGAACTATCAGTCTTTCCTGTATGTTTAAAAGCAGCCCTTGAACAGCTGTTTAGCTTAAGGTAATACGTACTTAGGAAGCCTCAGTATTGTACTTTCCTCACCTTCAAAGGAATGCTGCTATTGCAGTATGGTATTCATTTCAGCTTAACTTTTTAAAATAGATTTGACTTCTTGGCAATGACATCTGCAATATCCCTGTTAAAGAACTTACAATAATGTGAAAATATCATTGATCTTGGATCTAAAGCTGTTTTTTCAGAGTTTAGGTTTAATTCTGTCTATTGGCATTAGAAACATCAATACTCTAATTTCAAATCACAGTATATAACTTAAAGACCTTTTCCCTCTTGCAGGACAATTTCTACTTATGATATAGGAGGTATATTAAAGTTGTTCCACACATATTTCCTATTTCTGACTTCCATATTTCAACCTCTTATAATATAACCTGTGCTGTAGGGATTTTCCTGGTTTTGTTGTTTTTTTTTCCTTAGTGAAGCTGAGCAAGAAATAAATCGCTCATGTATAGATGGATAAATACCTTAGTAGGTAATGAATATCACAATTGCCTGAAACAAAAGTATAAGGAAGAAAATAAAGGTTTAAAATGGCTTTTTATTAATACTGAATTTTCATGTAATTAATATATTCTCAGAACACAAAACCTGGCAATATCCTGTATATACTAAATATTCTGAGTATCACTGTGTATACTAATTGTGAGTATGTATCTTTCAGGCACATAATTATATCCTTACTTTGAATCTGAAAATTTTCTATTTGTGCTTGCTACCTAGAAACTAACTGTGGCCAAGTACCTTATATTACCAAGAGAATTGTAAAGAACATGTGGAACTCATAAGTACCTCTGTATATAGGTCCTCAGCATACAGGGCCTCAGTATACATATAGGTTTATTTCTCAGTAGCTCATAGGACCTCAATATACCTTAACTGAAACAATACATGAGAAATAAAGCTATTAGTACCTCAATATACTTATAGCTTTATCTGTCATGAATTGTTCCAGTATTGAATTGGTGCTGGCACATCTAAGTAATCTATAAAGTAAACTGAGACATATTATACAATTTATTTCCTACTCACACATGTTAGGAGCTTTGTTTATTCTGCAGATCTATCCCTTCCTCACAAGCAAGGTACCATTCACATCAGATTCTGGAAAGAGTGGGAAAAAGTTAAAAGACAAAAGAAAAGATATTCAAGTACAAGACTTCCCTTAGAGCTTCATAGAAATAGCACCAACCCTAAGCTCATTAGATCAAGTAAATATATGAAATGGACCCTTTACTCCTTCAGCAAACCAGATATTCTGGAGGCACAGTAATTCCTCTCCTAGAAGACACCCTGGTTCTCTTCCTTGTCCCAGCACAGAAAAAGCCCAAATGAGACCCCAGCTGTCATGATTTTCATGGGAAAGGCAGGACATACCACTTCCTCCTGTACAGAACAGGAGAAAGCCCCCTCCTCCAGAGTCTGTCATTCACTCTCACCCCACACCCCTAACCAACAGTTCCTTTCAAGGACAATGAAAATAGCAAGACCTTACTCTGAGCTTGTCACCTGTGTAGAATTAGGGAGTCCATAGATTCAGAAAGAAAAAAAAGATTTCCAAGCTTCTCTTAAAAAATACTGAGCTTGCTGTAAATAAATTGTGTCTGTCCTTTCAACAACCATGTGGTCTTCTGTTATTGCTTAAGCTATAACATAGGAAGTTCCACCTCAACATGAGCAGAAACTTCTTTACTGTGAGGGTGACAGGGCCCTGGCACAGGCTGCCCAGAGAGGTTGTGGAGTCTCCTTCTCTGGAGACTTTCAAAACCCACCTGGATGCATTCCTGTGTGGCCTGCCCTACAGGATCCTGCTTTGGCAGGGGTATTGGACTCAACGATGTCTAGAGGTCCCTTCCAACCCCTAACTTTCTGTGATTCTATAATTAGGAGTTATACAGCTATTGAGCACCGTTAA
>JAAWXA010000004.1:46410327-46510680 GCA_038090715.1 Florisuga fusca | reverse complement strand
GTCCATGCCTAGAGCACAAAATACTGAATCTGCATCCCTGAAGTGACATTAATTTCTGAGACTTTAAAACTGACACACACTCTATACTACTCAGAAGATGCAGTCTCCAAAATAAAAAGTAGACAAGTTTTCTGTCTGCAATTCAGCTAAGAAAATACCTTCATAAAATATATATTTATACATATATATAATACCTGGAAATAATCCATACCAATAATTAATAACAAGACATGACATAACTGTGTTTCAGTTATGCCATTGGTGCTAAGTGTGACACTGGAGCGTGAAGTACAATATTCCGAAAAAAGAGAAAAAGGTTGAAACAGTTCTCACCAAGGCTCTCTCAATAGTACACTGAATAAAAAGGAGCCTTATTCATATGTAAACATTATTCTTGTCATAATCAGTGACTAGTAATATAAGACAGAAATCAACTTCAGGGCCTAATATTATCCAAAAGGCATCACAGATTAGTCAAACCCTGAAACTTGTTGACATTTCTCATTCTGAGTTATTACAAATCAGTTTCACCGACAACAATGTTACTTTTTAACATCTTCTCTGCCTCACACAGAAAGCCACACTAAATGGTAGCATTAAAAAGCCATCACGGATGTGTTATAGTTTGTTTAGCATCTTTTTAGAGCTGTTGCTTAACACAAGCCTATGAACATTTGGGTAATGACAAGATATATACATATATAAATATATAGGTGTATGCCTATGCAGACTGTTAAAGGGAAAAGATAAGGAAAGTTCTTTCCTCTACAGTTTCTCTATATAATTAAGTACAGAATGCCCTAGAAAGCCCTACACTTCTGAATTAAACCTTCTGCCAATTTCTGATATATACATTAAAGAAAAAAAAGTTTTACTGTGGTCTGTAATCTATCATCTTTCCCCAAATAAGGGTTGGACTTGATGATCTCTGAGGTCCCTTCCAACCCAGCCAATTCTATGATTCTATGAAATTCCACACCTTACCTGCTAAGCATTAGGAACTCTTGCTCTCCCAAGATGACAAAAAATTCCATGACATTGCAGAACACAGATCCTCAAGCTTTTCTTCCTAAACTCAGTCCCTAATATAGAGAGGCTTCAGATAACTCGGGAAAACCAGTTTTATCAACACTATCAAATGGCCCAGGAACTGATTCTGACCATTTTCAGGGCTGGTTATGGTCAGTAGAAAATGGGATGTTGTAATTGATAAATTAACTTTCACCTCTGAATTGCAGGTCTTTACAATCACAATGCAGCTCGAAAGCCTGTATTTAATCTATGACACTCATATTTTAGCTCTTGGATTATTTGTGAAAAATATTATCATGCATTCACAAAGCAGGATTACTTTTTTCCTGCTACTTTACCTGTAGACTCCAGCACAGCTACTATGAGACTGAATGATTCTACCATAAAGAGCAATCCATTTTATCATGATGTTATTTCATGTCACTTAGAAATTTGTAAGGTTTAGGAAATGGATAAAAGACTTCAGTATTTGCACTTTTAACTTTTTTTAAACAAACAAACAAGCAAACAAATTTCACAGATCTTGAAGGTGTGGGTGTTCAGCCACACACAGACCAAAATGTAGGCTCCTGTGACTCTTATCCCATTCTTTCCTGGCCCATATTTTCTGGTATGCCAGTGACCCTTATTTTAAACAGTATTTCTAGCATAAAATGAGTAACGTAAATATGCTTTTTGAAATATACATGAAGACTGTGTGTTGTCACAGTACCTGAGCCAAACTCCTCATGAAACATTATTCAACTCTGTAACAGAGGCTCAGGCATACTCCCCACATTTTCAGTGTAGTTAACTTAGAATACACCAGCAAAGTCATCCACACAGTAGCCTCCAGGTTCCTTGTTTCCCCTCAGAGTAGCTGAACACAGAATTTTACCAGGCACCCTACCTAACTTTTTTGTTGTTTGTTCGATTAAAAAAACCATGGCGGCACCAGCTTGCCTTCCTTTCTTTGTCAAAACAACTCCGTACCAAGATTAAAAACAAGTCCTCATAAAACTTACAGCTTTCTCACACTTCATCCATTGGTATGTCTGACACAAACCACAGGCACACGGCCTGGGCCAGCAGCTACAGGGGCAGTGGCAGCCGGAGAGCTCAGCTGGGCACAGGGGAGAGGCAGAGACAGCCAGGAGGCCATCTTAGAGCCAAGGAGCAATGCCCACGGCAGGGCGTCAGCCAGTGCCAGCAAGGGCAGCAGGTGTGCTCTTTAGGGCCACTTGCTTCCTAAAAATTCAAAAGGGATCATTCACAGCTTCAAAACATGCTTTCCTCACTCTGACATCATTTTCTCTGAACTTTTCTCCCTTAAGTGAACACCCACCCCACTACCTCCCCCCACCGCCATGTTGCACACCACTTTCTCCTCAGCCTTTTGCTGTCACCTGCACCCCTTCCCCATCCAGCTTCCCACTCGCCAGACATGGGCTTTTTTGGATTATTTTAGTTTTTAGATTATTTGGGCTTTTTTGGATTATCCGTGATACTTTTGGCATTCTCCTTGCAGCTTGGACAGGCTCAGGGTGGGATTAAGAAGTCCAAGAGTCAAGGCGAGCTTTTCGGCAGCTTGCGTGACTAATTTAACATGCCTCGCATCAACCAGCAGGAATTAATTTGACAACCTACATTTGTTTTGAAGCCTGTATGATTGTGTAGAGTTACAATGATCATCACTAGCATTTTTAGGCACCATGTGAAGAGGCATGGAAGCTGAAAAGCAGCAGCACTCACCAGGTGGAAGGGAGCAGCTCTTGCCATGGTGTTACAAAGTGGCTGCAGCTGTGCCAGAGCCTGCTCACATGGACCCAGCCCCGGTGGAGGCATAGGGAGCTCTGGTGCAGTTTTTTAATCCTTAGGTGAGTAATCTCTTTTTTTCAGACTGTATGATACAATGTTTTCCTGTTTTCTGGATTATCAGAGTGTTTCCTGATCACTGTTTTTCTTGTAGAAGGGGAGAGTGGAATCTATGTGTAGTTTGGGGAATGGATGAGGGATTGTGTTTTTTCTGTGGGCTCTCTGATTTACAATATAATATTGGATTTAATGATCTGGTCTTTTCCAACCTTAATGATTCTGTGGCTATAGCTACAGGTACCATTTTTTGTTGATGCAATGATTTTTATAGAAAAATATTTTCATGAATTGTGTCAGGAGGTGCTTATGGCATGCTTAGGAAACTCTGAATCCCATTGTTTCGTTGCATATAGCAAAGTATTTATAGTCAACTTTATGAGTTTCCCATACTTTGAAATGTGTTTTTGCTTTCTGCATTCACCGATACCGAAGCCAAACTGTTCTTAATCCTGGTAGTTGCTGCTATCTGGATTCTTTTTAGGAAGAAAGTTGATTTCCATTATGATCCATGTGGATGGAAACCAGGCTGCATTTTCTTGTTGCATAATGGCTGTTTGGGCTGGAGCAGAGCCTGAGGGATTTGGAAAACCCAATCACATTGCATTGGGAGGTGAAGGGAGAAGGAAAATCAAAAAGAAAGAATTAAAAGTAGGGATAGAGGAGGCATATCGTATTGTTAGAGTATGGTTTGAGGAAGGAAAAATTAAAATGAGGCCAGGGAGGTGACTAAGCATTGGGAAGACTGAACTAAGAAACTAGAAGACATGGCCTATGTGCTGTCTGACAGGAGAGTTACTTTCTCATCGTGTGCTTGAGAGGCTTCTTTTTAAGTTCTTTCAAAATGTAAAGGCATATTCCTGTTTTATGTGGTTTTTAAAAAAAACAAAACAAAACAAAACAAAAAAAAACAAAAAAACAAAGCCATGGGTTTTGGGGGGGTTCTCAACTGTTCTTTTCCACATGAATGCTGGGGTTTCTGATGGCCACCTTTAAAATATTTGTGCATTTCATAAAATGCAAGTTCAATAGAAAACTATACCAAAATCTTTGAAAATGAGCTGTTACTTTATGATATAGATTGCAAATCCTACTTAGAAGGAAAGTTCTTTGCTTGAATGTCTAAACAGGTAGTGTTTTACAAAGTTGAATATCTTGATGTATACAGCGCTTAGAATTTAAGTCTCAGGTAGGGCATCAAAATACTTGGCATGTTTGTTTTCTTTTTTCTTCCTCTAGACCTATAGAGTTTTAAAAGTAATTGGGGGTTTATGAATCATCAGTGTATTCTTTACTAAATCTAGTGAGTAGTGAGCCCATTGTTCTTTATGTAAATATTAATCTAGTGTCTTTTATTTGTATTAAAGATAGTTAGACTATTATATGTGTTCTAAATAAATAATAGTCTGAAGAAGATAAGTTTCCTGCAAACACTTTCAAATAATATACATTTAAATTGTATACTAAAATTGGCTTAATTCTCTCAACTTCTGTAAAGGATTACTGGTCACTTCAACTAAATTTTATGGCAGTTCAAAATATGGAGACACATTTCAAGTAGATTTCTGTCATGAAAATAAAGCTCATATGGAAGTAATCAAGATTTTATTTGGGTGCTGTAGAGGTAAGGTGAAAAACTTGTGGTCTTCTGTAGAAATTCTTCCTAGAGCATTTAAAAGCTCCACTGGCAGTGTCTAAAGATAGCTTGATGTAATTACCACTGACAGGCTGTAAACTACAGGAAATTCTATTCAGCATCCCATGTGGTATGGTCTCTGCCAAAAGAACTCCAGGCACAAATCAATAATTATTTCCTAGGACCAGTTTGTTATTTCCATGCCCTCAGATTACAGTATCAGTATTTTGCTCAGAATTATTACTTTACCCAGTAAAAAGTCATGAATTTCCTGGCTTTATCTTGCTACCCTATTATATTGTAACAAGATGCTTCTGACCCAAGGAAAAGGAATATGCATGAAAGTTGCCATGCTGAGATTAGCACTATGGCCAGGGAAAAGTCCAGCCAGAATTCTTGGAAGCCAGCCTGACTTTCCAAGAAGTTAAAGTAGAAGGGATTAGTGTGTTCGTGCTTTTAAAAATTAATATGCTATTTTCTGTTTGGCTTTTTAATATCGCTGTCTTACCTGAGCTGTAGATTGCTTATATTCTTGGAATGTCTTCTCTTTTATGTATCTGTTTGTTATGTGTGTTCCCACTGGGAAACCAATGAATGCATGGTATCTGGTACAGTAAAAGAGCAGAAGCCTTCACTCATGCATGTATTGAGTTAAATTCTGATTATGCAACTCTTTGAAGCCCCAATAATAATAATAGTAATATGAGGAAACTATCACCATTGTAAAATAACTCTGTCATCTCTATATAACTTATTGCTGGATGCTTTTTTTCTTCTAATATTTTCATATGTTGGGCAACTCTTTTCATTTAAATCCTGGTTTTCAAGCTGCTTTTTTATATGGGTTAGTTTGTAGTACAGTTCTGTCAGGGTATAAACCTTAGCCCATCTAATTCAATACAGTTTTAAGAAGGCCTCTTGTTGACATGAATGCATATGTTTTCCCTTTTCTGGTTCTTCACTGTGATCTTACTGCTGAATAGCATTCTCCTAAAAACTATTTGTTAAGACAATGAGGTCATTGTTGTAGTCCATTGCATTTCTGTGTCATGAGACCAACAAGAATTCCCTTTAAAAAGTCTTGCTGTTACTGGTTCCCTGTGCTTTTATGTATCTTACCAGGGTTGCCTTGTGTTACATAACGATTGCTTTTTCCTTTTGGGCAAAACCCATCAGAACTCTGTTCAACTTCTACTTTCCCTCATGGAAGTTACCCCTAGATTTTTACCTATACTTCTATTTATATGCTGGTCTTAATGCCCTTTTTTTCTACAGGATGTAATTTCTGACTAAATTAGTAGAATGTCATGAGTGTAATAAAGCAGAATCCAACTTTGTGCTATAGACCCAGCAGTTATTCTCTGTCTTCCCTACTACACGTGCTATCTGCCTTCCCAGTAGGACTGCTAAATGGAGTGATGTAGTACTTCCAGTGTAAGGGTTGGAAACAACAGCAGCAACAAGAGATGCTTTATAGGGAGAATGTGCAGGCCTTGCTGATTTTGCAGTCCTTTCCCTTTTACTCTCCCAGCATTGGCAAGTGTTGTGTTAGGGTTGTTGGAGATTATTTTCTGCTTGATCCCTTTTTTATCTGTTTATGAACCTGTTTTCCATTCAGCTGTGTATTTTTTCTTGAATCTCTTGATACTGTTCAGAGCCCTTTGTGGCAGCGAGTAAAAGTACTCCTCCTCTTTCCACACCCCCACACATCTCATCTTGCACCAATCTTACTTCATCAAGTTTATTCTACTAATCTATAGTGGGATTTGTTGAACTCTGATGTCTTAGAGACATCTGCAAACTTCTCTCTAATCCTCTCCTAGCTGGGATGTTCCAGACATTTTAAGCCATCCTCTTAAAGTAGCTGATCTGTTCTGATTATTTTAGTTACTCTTTTCTAATTTCTTTCTGTTGTTCTTGAAGTATGGCAACTAGTGTGCACTCAGTATTCAAGATGTAGCCATGATGTAGTCATATGACACCCCGTGAATTTTCATAAAACAGTATGAAAGACAGATGGCAAAAAGGAAATCATATAGGAAAATACAGCTTCCTGGACAGTCATGGCATTTCAATATAGTTTGTCATCTTAAGGTCTTACTCTATCAGCTTAAGGTCCAAGAGTCAGGATGCAAGTCTTTATTCCAGGCATCACCTTGCTGTGAAGGAACTAAGTGTACAATTGGTGAAATGGTTGTGTCAGCTGGTCATTTTTAGTATATCTCATTATTTTTAGATTTGTGTCATTACCTAAAATGAGGAGGAAAGAAATAGTTTAAATTTACTTACCCATACTTAATCTTGTCAGATGACCTTGTTCATATAACTAGACTTTTTAAAATTTTATATATCCCTTTTGTTTTTCAAATTAACACTCTAACACATTAAAAGTGATGCATAGCACCAGTTTAGTCTAACTGTATGGCTTAGAATTTAGAAAAATTGCTCAATATTAAATCTGTTTAGAACTACTGAATTCAAGTAATTCCTAGAGGTAAGTTTTAGTTCTTTAAATGTTGACCTGGGGCAACCTTATAAATTTCAAATATAATTAGGCCAGAAATTCTTTTCAGTTCTTCCTGATCTCATTGCTTTTCATCCTCATAGTAAACTTCCAAGCCAAACTCACCCAAAGTGGCAGAATCCTTAGTTTACATACAAGTTCAAAGTTTATCTGGGATTATGTCAGTTCTCTTGATCTGAAGCTACATGATATCTCAGCTAAACATAAACATAAATATAAATTACATTGAGCAAAATATTCTTTTTACATAGCTTTTAGTCTTCACATACTTGATATCAATATATACTGGTTATGAGAGAGGATAACAAACTTGTAATCAATCTGGGGTTTTTTTCCCTCACCTTCAGTGCTGCCAAAATATCGAGTGTGCTTTTACTTTATCCACTTCCTTTAATAAAAGAGCTACTGAAATATAACTGTCTGATTTCCCTGCCAAGTTTGAAATTAGCTAGTTAGACATGCCTGTGATTTTTAGCAAAGATGGGAAATGCTATTGAGTATTACTCACTTCTGCTTTCACTTCTCTTATGGTACTCTTCCCACTTTTATTTGTAAATAGGAAAATAGCAAATTGATCATACTTCACTGTGTAGGGGTTCCAGTTTGATATGCCTTAGAACTTGGGTTTTGCAGAATTGCTTAATAATTCAGTAACATTTATCTCAGGTTTTTTGACAGCCATGTGAATGTGCAAGTAAAACATTGCAATCACAAAGAAACTGTAGTTAGATGGAAACTAAACTATGTTGACCTAAGAAAACATTAATATACATACATGCACATATGCTTTTAATTCTTACACTGTGATATAAGCTAGCTCAAAAGTTTCTCTCACATTGTAGATGCCATGAAATTGTTTCTTAAATAGCTTTTCCACATGGTCACTGTGTGTATTTGAGAGAAGAAATTAGAAAAGTGTTTATACCTATCTCTCCCAGGGTTCTGTTACAAAGTATCCATCTCTGCGTGGAAACAAGGAGAAAGTAGGAGCTTTTTGAAAACAGAAATATGCAGTGGCAAAGCCAACTTTCAGATTTAAGTAACTGAGTGTATCATGTACAATTTCAAGCTAATATATGTCAAAGCACATTTAGATTATTGGAGCTGGAAATACAGAGAAGATGGTATCTGCAAACAAACACTTTCAACCCAAACATTGCCTTCCAAAAATTCAAAATCAGTGAAAAGAATTATCACAAGGTCTTAAAATTAAATACATTAATGAAATAAATATTTTTAATACTACTGACATAGATGCTTCTATAAGGAGGATTCTAATGATCAGGAGTTTGAGGAAGTGGGTAGGGAGGCTTGGTTTTTAAGGGCATCTGACAACACCAAGAAAATGTTTTTATTTACTTTGAAATACTGGTCAGTGGAACTACAGAGATTGTATATACCTTTTAAATCCTTCTCAAAATCCTTAGATCTCCAAAATAGAAGCTCAGAATGTATATGAAAACAGAAGTACTCATGTTCCTCTCTTATAAAGTCGTGCTCATTTGCTTTGATGTACTAAACCAAGATATTCAGAGATGTCAGCTGTCTAGAGAACTATCATATCTCTGCATCATGCTACTGATGTGGGCTCTGAATCTTCATCAGGGGAAAGAACAGCTGTTCCAAAGAAATGGAAATAGTGATGAGTTACAAATCAGGACAGAACAAGGAAACACTGAACCTGAAACCAAATGTGTTGAGAAAGAAGCTCATGAGAAAAAATAGCAGAGGGGGAAAAAAAAAAAAAAAGGCAGCAATAGTGTGTATACTTAATATTGTTTGACCTCAAGAATGCAAAATAGAAATGCAGGCTATAAAAGAAAAACAGCACCTTTCTTTCAAAAATAAAATGAAAAAAGAAATCATATGGTGTTTCCGATTACTCTCTACAAGCAGAATTCTATATATTTATACACAGTTGAACAGCAGACAGGCAAATTAAAGACATATTTGTCAGAGCAACACCAGACAGCTTCAGTAACTTGATGAGGCCCCATTCTTATTGCTTAAAAGCCCAGTCCCTATAAAACAACTTAGTCAATTCCAGTATATGAGCTAATGCACTTAAAAAAAAAAAGTCTATGAAAGCAATACTACTGTTTATATTAAATGTAGTAACTACTTCTCAATATTCTTAACATGTGTGAGTTTTTTCCAGCATTCTGCAAAGATGGTTTCAATCTGTCCACAAAGCATTTTTTTTTCTTGAATCTTTTATGCTTGACAACAGCGTACTTGAAATTTGTTTCTTCTATCTCTAAGACACCAACTATTGCTCTCTATGGCATACACTTACAAACAGAGAATGTGTTTTGAGAGAGAAGGAGGATGGAAAGGGAGGAAGAAGGAAACTGTTGCTCTGTGAGTGTGGAAGTGTAGTTAATAGAGGTTGTGTTGGAATACTACCTCCTGGGTTTTTAAGGATAATAGTGAGAGATTGAGAAGAACTGAAATATGCATTAATTGGCATTAGATGATGCAGATTCAGTCACAGTAACTATAGCTAGGTGAGTGTTGCCCAGAGGCAGTGTGCTCCCAAGCAACAGGCTGCTGCAACTCTGTTTTGCACGTGTGGTAATGATGCACTATTCAGCAGCTAAACCAATCTATATGGATCTGTGTGAGGAGAAGAATCCAGAGAATAATACATAGGTTTTTAGTGTAGAGGGAAGTCACACAAGGGGGAATGTCTCTGCTTTTGAATCCCTTTGACTTTTGCCTCTTATGCTTCCATAGCACACCCTGTCCTTATATGTTCTACATCCGTCTGCCTCAGCCCATAGAGGGAATTTTTGGGTTGCTTTCCCATTCTGGCCCAGGTAAAAGAAAGCTCTCTCTAGATTAACAGTACTATACAGTAAACTCTCAATTAATTGGCAAACACTTTTAGTGGGCACCTGGTTATCTATCTTGTCATCATCTAACCAAGTAGTAGTGTGCTGTGAAAAGCTTAGAAATATCTTTGAGCATATTTCAATTCCATGTCTGACTCTGGTATTTAAAAGTAGCTGTATCTAAGGTTGTTTTTTTTTTGTTTGGGGGGAGAGGGTTGTTTGGTTTACATGTAGTTTTAACTGAGTGACAAATATAGGTCTCCAAACTTGGGATTAGGGAAAGTAATTTTTTAGTTTGCATGACTAGCAACCAGCAAAGAAATGATGAATTAATACAGGTGTGAGAGAAGATCTGTTTAACTGTCTAATCCACTATAATTAAAATGTGCTATTTTGGGTGTTGATTACAATAACTTTTTCAGCAATCTCTCTCTAATTCACACCTTTATCAATGTATTCATACATAGTACTGCCCCTCTACAAGGGTAAGTCAGGACGGTTCACGTGTTTATGGTTAGGTCTCCCATAGGACGCTGTAAATCCTAGGGCTGATAACTAATAAATACTTTGACTCTCATTGTGGAAGTATTTAGTATATATAGACTGAGAGTACTAATGTTTGCTTATGGGAAGATCATTTAGAGAAGATTAATCTGATCCTTCTACTCAACCCTTAAGTGAATAAATTGGAGGTATTGTTGAATGAACAGGTCAGAGGTGTTAAAAATACTTGAAGGGAAACATTTTGAGCAGTACTTTTATGTCTTCTGACCCTAGTAGGCACTCTTCAGATAAATATTTTGCAAAACTATAATGTGTAAACATTTTTTTTAAATAATAAGAACCATTTAAATACTATATTTCTCTGTAGTGATACTTTACTAGTTTATAAAGAAACTTAAAGCTGAACTTGCAATTATTTGACCTTGCAAAAATCTATTCTAAAATGGTTTAACAGTTAATGTAAAATTGAGCATAGTTACTAGAGGAAGGAAGAGAAGACTTGGCCATGTACATATCTGGAAGAATGTCTTGCTCTAAACCTTATTATTTTGGACAAAGTCAGTAAATGAGCATCCCATCTGGTATAGTTTTAAAGAAAGCAAGCCCTGTCTTTTCTGAGCAGCTGTACTCTGGTACTCCATGTCAACCACAAAAGGAAAGGAAGCAAACAAATGCAGTACTGGTAGGATTTTGGAAGAAGTAATGGAGATTCCAACACCTGCAGGATTTATTGAACCAGTTGAGAATTTGTATACTGTGCTTGTGTTTTCCTTTCACCTTCACTATCCCTACTATCAGCCCTTTGTGTTCATTTGCCCTGACAAGTTGTTCACAGAAAGATGGGTCCCTATAATCAAAAAACTGGCAGAAAGTACTTTGATTAGAAGGCATTGTGGTGGTAAATTTGCAAAAGCTAAAGCAATACCAAGATAAATAATTTTCCCTACTCTGAGAAAAGTAATCATAATTAGGACACATTAAGTCTGTGTTTTAAGCCAGTGAAACTTTTGTGCCTATACCAAAAAAAATCAAGTGTAGTTACAAAGAGTAATAGTAGGCAATACTTGTGGTTTAGCTGTAATATTTAAGATGGTTGCTTTTATATGGTGATAATACCGTCACTATATGAGTGAGGATCTCACAGACTGTCAGAAGTGGGTTAAAATCAGGCAGCTAAAAGATGTGTGTCTCTGAAATGCTTGCTCTAACAATCATTGCCAGATGTGAATAGTTTATCTTCCTGCATTAGGCTGAAAACTGTCGATTCAGCAGCAGAACTGTGACCCTCCATTAGCCTGTCAGGCTGACACCCAGGGGCAATGGCAGCTTCAGACATTTGATTTTCTGCTGCTGCTGTGAGTCTGTAGTTTCAGGCTTGTGGACAGATAACCTAACCCATTTGCTTCTATGTTGGCTGGAGGGCTTGATTTGTCCATAATGAGTTAGAGACATCTGACAAGCCATTCACTCAGTGGATTTGAGAGGGCAGTGAAATGGAGTGGGAGTCTAATAATGAGGAACTGGGGACAGTAATTTAGTTCTTACATTACCTTAGCCAAAAAGATGTGCCTACATGTGTGAGATGTAGAGAAGTTACCACTACCTTCTCTTATTTGGTCAAATATTATTTGATCACCTAGTAATTCAGTAACTATATTTTATTTTTTATTAATATCCAAGAGCAACGGGTAGTTCAACTACCCATTATGACAACTAAGTAATCTTTCTAACAACACTTGGTCTTATCAAGTTCCTAATCACAGCCAATATGCCATGAATGTTCTGCAAAAGTGGCATCTGACAACTACACATAAATCTGTCTCACTTTGCTCGTTAAGTGACAGCTCTTGTGTGGCTTTCAAACTGTAAGAACAAAGTGTATGCACTGTGGAGGAAGTTGTCAGCTGCACTTGATGCCACACTAATGTTCAACAGCAGAACATGCAGTACCTAACTGCATATTTGAAGTACAGTGAAAAATACAGAACCTGGTCCTGATGCATCATGTAGAACTGTGAGGGGGGAGGGGAAAAAAAAAACTTAGTCCTTTCTCAAATACTTAGTATCGTGATGAATAATTTCATTTTTGTGACCCATTTTGCATGTACATTAGTACATTAGACTTCTCTCCAGCAGTGGATTTATTTTGTGGATGTAAGGCAAAATAATCTACCTGCTTTTCCCTTAAATCTGTTTCATCTTCTCATGTTTGATTCCATTGTTTTTTTGACACAAATGTTCAGGACTGTAAAGACTAAATATAAAAACCCAGTGGCACCCAGTGTTGTTAGTACTATACTCTTCACACAGGTTAATTGTAGGACTGTTACTGACAGGCTGCCAGTATGTTTTTTCTGGATTAATAACCTTGTCCAAGCAGAAAGGTAAGTGCTAATGCTAGTTCAGATCCTGATTGTGTTAAATGAAGCCTAAATGGACATTACCATACCTGGCAGGTGGATTTTATACATCTTCTAAAGTTATTAGATCTGCAGTGCTATTCATTTTAAAAGACATGTTTTGAAGGAAGCTATTAGCCAGACTTCAGGCCTAAGCAAGAGGTAGGGTCTGAAAACTAAAAATGTCATTGTTTAATACTGTGCAGAAGGTGTTTGGATCAGCCTTTCAACTAACAGTAACTGATTCAGTGTCTCACAGTAACTATTCTCTTCAGTCTCTCCTTTAGTCTTTTGTAGCTTTAGACATTTTTTTTCTATTTTTTTTGGGGGGGGGCTAACTGGAGGCTGACTATTCCTGATTCGGGATCAGGGCAATTATTTAAAACAGCATTTCTAGATTAGATTAGAAAATAATTGCACATAAACTGCTAAAATATGAATTTGTCTCTTAATAAACTGCCAGAAGGTTGTTAAGCAGATCTTCTAATACTATGTAAGCTCAGGAAGTTGATGAAAAGTTTTCTTCCTGTATTCATGTCTTCCCAGAAAGACTGTAGAATTTGAGCCATTTGTGAGATGAATTATGTAAAGCTGACCTTGAATGAAAAAAATATCTCTGCCTATGCAGAGCAAAGACCAGACCATTCAAAATATATACAGTGGGCCAATTCAGGGGCCTTTTGTTTGTGTTTGTCTTGCTTACTAAAAGCAGTTATATGTAAATATCTTTGTTGACTGAAATAGCTATTCTTGTGGAAGGGTTGGCTACTTGGAATTTGATCTCGAAAGCCAGCTGACAAACTTAAAAGCAAGTTTCTGTTTCAGCATTTATGTTAGCAGCTATAGGACTTCTGTCTCTTACAGCAGAAAAAATATTGTCAAGTGCAGACTCGGCAACATAGTTTCAATAAAATGTTTCTACTAACGAAGATAACAGCCACATAGGAAATTAATTCCAAATTTCCTTTGAGGCACACTTATGTATACGTACACAGTATGTAATACTGTGACTTAGTTCTCAGGCTTGCTTTTAAAATTATAGCATGTCTGAAGTCAGGTAAACATTCACAGTCTGTTATAGCTAGACTTGGAATTGCACAGAAGACCCAGAGCATGGTCCTGGATCCATTGCATCCATTCTGGATGCATCATATCTTCTCTGCATAAGAGACTAATGCCCCATTGCTCTAGGCTGACTGTACAGACCTGTTGACTGTTAAGGCATCTTACTAAGGTCACCGTGCTGAAAAATCTAAATTCTGACCAAGTGAAACAAAACCTCAAAATTGGAGCTCTGTTATTTGAAGCCTTTGCAAAGGCCATCTGTTTACTTTCTTTAGCGAAAATATAATTATGGAAAAACTGTCTGGAAACTAAAATGTCCTCAAGAGGATGTTTAAGCATCTGAAATATCTTGAGTTGGCCAAGAGTAGACTACAGACAGTGGACCCCTTGGTCCCAGTTCCATGAAGGGGTAACAGATAAATATGTCTGCCTGGGGATGGTGCTGAATAGGCCTAAAAATATGCTGGAATCTACTGATACCAAGGGAATTTTGAAATTAGTTCAGCACTGCTTTATCCAAATTCAGAATCCACAGTCATTTCCTTCCTTGTCTCCTGGAAGAGAACTGGGTTAACTTGATATCTGTCTTCTCAAAAGAGATTACATAACCTCTGTTGCTAGTGCCTTATAAGAAACCTTAGTACTAAATGCTTGAGCTGATGTATACCTCTAAAATTTATTTTATAACTTTCTGCACCCATTTTTAAGTGTAATTCTATGGAAGAATTCTAATGGTGTCTTAATTAACTTTGCAGCTCAGTATGACCAGATACTCTGTCATCATTAATATATGGGAATCTATGATCTTTCCTATTGGTTACCTTGAAAATGACCAGGAATCACATCTTCAGGTATTACAGAGGTGTTTGGAACAGTGTAGTTCCACATGAGACCAAAATTCTTTAACAAGCTCCATGTTATAACCATGTCTCCTGTCAGTAAAAATTAGAGGCATCTGTGTAAGAATAAAACTAAACCAAAGGCGCACAGAGTTGAAAAAAATTGTGAAAAGAATTTTAATCCCAAGATAACTTGAGAGCAAGCAAACAGTACACTTCAACAAGTAATGTTTGGTGCCCTGTGGATGTTTGGAGTGCCCTGGAATGAGTCATGAGGCCTGCTGCAGTTTTACTTAACAGATAATAGAAGTGTAACAGGCTTGCATTTCATAGGATCATAGAAAAATTTGGGTTGAAAGGGACCTTGAAGACCATCTATTTTGAAGCTGTTCTTCTCCCACAAAGGGGGAATTCGCCCTTCCTCCAGTCCCTGCCTTTTCCTTGTGCAACTTGGGTGGTGTGGCCAAAGCCTTTGCCCGTGAAGGCTGGGGCACAAAAGCCATTGAGTACCTCAGCCTGCTCCATAGCCCCTGTGACCAGGTCTCCCACATGACAAGGTCATGTATTAAACTCCCTGGTCATGTGACCAGGTTGTGTGTTAAACTCCTGTGCATTTCAAAGCCAGAAAGTTGGGTTTTTTTTCAAGCCAGTAAGATGTAGAATCACGTGTGTTGGCTGAGTAGCTGCATGCATCCAGAACCAGGTGAATGACAATTCCCGTTCATACTGAACATGCAAAGACTTGATCCACAAAAAGGTGTACATGCACAGTCTGGGTGCTTGGCCTGGGCCATAGATTTAATGACAAAGATGTTTTCCTTAGTAATTTCTTGCTGGAGACTTTGGACATGCAGTCCCACATTTATTATTGTTAGAAAAGTTCCATTTGCAGATTTCTTGTTGTAGTTTTTAATAAATGAGTGAAAAAAAAAAAAAAGATTGTAGCTTGACTTTCAAGGTCCTCTGCTGTAATTTTAGGGCTGACAGTTTTAAAATAATATATATTCACTTGTAAACTGATCTAGTAGAAAAAGCCATTAGCAGGGAAGAGTAATGTGTTCCAGGACATTTTTCCAACTGTCTTAGCAAAACCCCCTTAATGTTTTCCTTGGTGAGAAAGAAGCAAGAAATAGCAGATGAGTTGCAGATGGGTTGCCAAACACTCCTAGATGATGCCAGCTCTGACTAATATCAGCCCATCTTATCTTCCTAAAACACCCAATTGTCCTCACAAGCAATTAATTGTTTCATCTTTAACTGGAGGCATTTAATTATGTATTCATAAGCTTTGGAGGTCATGAAACAAGCAAGTGGAAACTTTGAGAAATGAAAATAGGATTGTACAGAGGGACTGTGTTTCAGTACGGAGATCTCTTCACAGATGCTGTGGAGTAAGCTGTGAAGCTTCATTTTCAGTAACATTTTCAGTAACTTCAGTAAAGACGAGTCAAACATAGATTTCGTCTTCCTCCCAAGAGGGCGCACTTATCACCAGTCTGGTGGAAAACTGTTTAAAAGGCAAAAAGGCAGCGTGTACTTAAGGACTGGTAGTAAACTGGTGGCAACAGCTGCTGGCAGTGGGCCTGCAAGCAGCTTGGCCTTTATGTATTTCTTTAGAAAGTCTGTGGCTGTTGCATGAAGGCAGCATCTTCCTAGCATTGTCAGAGCTTCAAAGAGACTTGCAGATGGTGGACTAATTATGGCCTAGACTTGTTTTCTTTCTGACACAGATCCTAAATAAAAGCAAAGCCTTTCCCTCAATCTAATGAGCAGTACAGGAATAAGGCAAGTGTGCAACTCTTCAGTAGATTGAAAGACTAGAATCTTCTTTACTTGTTTATCCCTATGCTTCAGTGCTTTAGGTGTCAATTGTTCAGTAGATGCTCCGGAAATGTGCAAGATAAATCATAGAATCATCCAGGTTGGAAAGGACCTGGGATCATCAATTCCAACCCTTGACCCATTGCCACTGTGGCTGCCAGCCCATGGCACTGAGTGCCACATCAGTCTCTTCTTAAAAACCTCCAGAGACAGAGAATCCACCACCTCCCTCGGCAGCCCATTCCAATGCCTGATCACCCTCTCTGTAAAGAATTTCTTCCTAATATCCTACCTAACCCTCCCCTGGCACAGAGCTTAAGTCCATGCCCTCTTGTCTTACTGGGAGCTGCCTGGGAGAAGAGACCAACCCCCTCGTGGCTACACCCTCCTTTCAGGGAGTTGTAGAGAGTGATGAGGTCTCCCCTGAGCCTCCTCTTCTCCAGGCTGAACAGCCCCAGCTCCCTCAGCCTCTCCTCACAGGACTTGTGCTGTATCCCTTCACAGCCTCCTTGCTGGATTCAGGGGAACTACTCAGCTTCCTATTTCCCTTTACAAGCCCCAGAAGCCAGCTGTCTTCAGGACAACAGTCTTACTATTGAAAACTGAGGTAAAGAAAGTGTTAAATACCTGGGCCTTTTCCTCATCTTTGGTAACTATGTTTCCCCCATGTCCAACAAGGAATGGAGGTTTTCCCTGCCCCTCCTTTTGCCCTTGTTGTGTTTGTAGAAAGATTTTTTGTTATCCTCAATGGAACTGGAAATATTAAGTTTAAATCATGCTTTCATCTCTCTAATTTTCTTTCTACATGGCCTAACAATATTCCTAAACTCTTCCTGGGTATCCAGCCCTTTTTTCCATAGACTGTAAGCTCTCTTTTTAACCTGAATTTCCTTCAATATCTCCCTGTTCAGCCAAACCTGTCATCTTCCCCTCTGACTCGCCTTTCGGCACACTGGGACAGCCTGCTCCTGTGCGTTCAGGACTTGCTTCTTGAAGTATGCCCAGTCCTCCTGGACCCCTTTGTTTTCAAGGGCTGTTTCCCAGGGTACACTCTGAATCAGTCAGCCTTCTGAAAAGGGAAAAATCTGCCCTCCAGAAGTCCAGTGTAGAGGTTTTATCGTTGGCTTTCCTTGCATCCCTGAGTATTGAAAATTCTATTATTGCATGGTCACTGCCCCAGATGGCCTCCAGCCACTACATGTCCCACCAGCTCCTCTGTTTGTGAAAAGAAGGTCTAGCAGGGAGCCATCCCTGGTGGGCTCATTTACCAGCTCGAGTAGGAAATTATCTTCTATATGCTCTAGGAATCTCCTAGACTGCCTCTTCCCTGCTGTGTGGAGTTCCCAGCAGACATCCAGCAGGTTAAAGTCACCCACGAGAACAAGAGCTGGTGATTTTGAGATATCTGCCAACTGCTGTATTCATCACACAACTGTGTTCATCACTCTCATCATCCTGGTTGGGTGGTCTGTAACAGAACCTCACAAGGATGTCAGCCTTATTGGCCTTCCTCCTGATTTTGACCCGCAGGCACTCAACCTTATTGTTATTGACTTCAGGTTCTACTGAGTCAAGAGATACTCTAACATATAGAGAAGAGAGTCTATGTATTCTATCTAACATAAAGAAGAGATTCTGAAAGCTTCTTTAAAACTTTTGCTTGTATCAGTGTTCTCTTCATGGCCATTTCATTGCAGTCTGTGTTTGGTGAGGTTAGTTACAATGGGCTGATAACAATTTGGCATTTCCTTTCACAAGCCACAATTTTTCCCATCTAGTAGGTGTTCACATTTTACCTTGAAGAAAGTGACAACTAAAGTGCAACAATATGGATGTGCTTTTCAGGATGCTTGTGATACTCAGTCTGTATTGAGTTCATAGAACTAGCAGTAGTATAGAGCATACTGTACAAATAATAATACTTTGAAATAGCTTCTTCATGAGTGACTGAAGAGAAAGCATGGTTCATTCATTCATTCTATCAAATGGAGATATGCTGTGAAATATGTGTTGCATCTTCCCTGTTTTTCACCATCAGTTTGGAATAATTAGGTGCTATCCTAGACAAATTACAGTTAATCTCTCTATAGAAATAATCTATAGCACTGTTCGGCGTGTAATATGGAAGCAGTAAACAGTGTATAATGTGACTGCATCTGTGAAATACATTTATACTGTGTTCTCAATACGAAGAGCAAAACTGTTGAAAAACAATCATGTTAAGCCTTATACCTGTTCAGAGGTTTTATTGGAGTTTTGCCCAATTTAAGTGTTCCATTTTAGTGCTGAGTAGTTCACTGCATTATTGCATCCTAACAAGGGGTTTGTTTTACCTCATCAAAGAGTATGAAGGCTTGCTGAGAATGGAATCATTACTGCCTTTTTAGTAAAATTTAACCATAAGGTGGGGGTTTTGCTTCAAATTTAGTATTTAGCTTGCTAAATAGTTTGTGCTACTTAATGTTTTAAGGTTATAAACTTTGATTTAGGATAATGATTAAAAATGCAACCTTTTCCATCTATTAAAGGCCTATTCCAACTCCTTTAGGGTATGTCTGATTTTTGTTCATGACTTACATGAACAGTTTTCACATTCCTTTCTTGTCCTAAATAGTTGCATAAGGATAAAAAAATTTCTTGTATTTCATGTATATTTGTTCCTGTTACCATCTGGTTTTTGTAGGTGTCTCTTGTTACTTCTTTTTGGTTTAAGTATCTGTTCTAAAACAATAATGTAAGCATGAGATGCTGAGTGAAAAAAAACAAACCTGAAGAATTAGATCAGAATTACAGTCAGATTGGAGCATGTCTTCTGTTTTTATTAAAGGAAAAAGAAAATATTGTCTTAATTTCTATTACTGCTGAGTAAAAAAATATTAAACCTCTTTTGATGGAAAATTTGGTTTCTCAGATGAGAAAATGTTGGACAGCATGATTATTGTTTTGTTTTGTCAAAGAGAAAACTTCTCAGAAAAAACCCCAAACTTGTTTTGAAAGGGTCTGATCCAACAGTATTAGTCTTTTGACAATAAACTGTGTAGTGTAAAACGGACATCTGCTTTGTGAGATTTTTATTCAAGATATCTCATGCCCATATTTCCTTCTGGGAAAGGAAATTCCCAGATTCTGGATTCTCAGCCAACTTGCGAGTTCATTTTGAGGCAGACATTTTGGGGGGTTTTGCTTATTTTGTCAAAGACACTGGTGAGCAGAATGACAGGATTATTTACAATTTATGGTGTCAAATTCTTCATGACTTCATGTGTGATTCCTGCTGTATATTTTCATAAGGTTTTGTACCCCAAAAGGCTACTGTGGAGTCTCTTCCATCATTGGAATCACTGTTTGTCCCTGGTTTTGACACATGGCTATTTTTGTTCCTTTATTTCCTGTTGAATCTTCTTGGATGTTACCTGTACCTTTTCTGCTTGATACTTGTCTGTGTTGTGAGATTCTGCTGTTGACCACTCTGTCTTTGTTGCTTCTGGCTCTCCCAGGATATTTTCTGCTTTCTTTTCTTACTACTTGAGCAAGAATTTGTTCATGTTTTCCTTTCTTTCGTTCCCTTCAAAACAACTTGAATTCTTTTGAGGTCTGCCAATATCTGGTTATCAAAAGTTTGCCTTCTAGAAAATATGTAGATTTGATGAATATTTTTTAGGACAGTAAACGTCATTTTACATAAATCCAAACAGTAGCTTGTATTTCAAGTGCAGGAGGCCTCTTTGGATAGGAAATTGAAGATGGAATATCCTCCTATAAAGCATTTCTGAACATCATGGCTGGCTATAGAGAGATGTATCAGCTGGCCTGCAGTAACTTGTGTCTTTCTATATACCCAGTGCCATTGATTGTGACTGCTTGTTCCAATCTGTTGTTTTCCTTTCGTGTTGCTGAAATAACTCTTAAGTTTCTTAATACTTTTTCCAAGTCAAAATTAAAAATGGATGTTTCACCTTTCTTGTTCTATCTTTTGCTTTTAGTACTGTCAGCATAACGCTCCCAAAATGTCACATTCATGGTTCATGTAACTGTGGAGTTTGAATTTCTCTCTCTCTAATCACTCTTCCATCAGAGGATTTTTTTCTCTGACTAGCCTCACTTTCCAGTACAATTTTGGCTTTCCTCTCTGATGATAAGTCATAGATTTACCTTTAGACCAGAGACCTGTGCCCTTGTCAATAATGAAATCTTACTCCATCAATCGGTTAGTTTCACATGAATGGGCTGGAGACAACATGTGTAAAATCTCAGGTCTTTCATCAACCACCTCTCTGATTACTGTAGAGAATCCCTGCTGCCATTCTGTCTGTCATCCACTTTCACAGTCAAGGTATTTTTTGTTAGTGAAAGCCTTTCCTCAGGGTTTCCTCATATCTAAGTGACATACAAGAATTACCCTTTTTTTTCTTCCTCCTCACAGCTGGCTAGTAGCTGTCTAGACTGATGGTGTCTGAACTGCATAAATTCATCATTTGTCTTTCTATATACCCAGATGCATTGGTTGTGACATCTCTCTTCTGTGTGAGAGTGAAGCAATCATAGAACCACAGAATGGTTTGGGTTGGAAGGGGCCTTAACATTTAGTTCCAACCCGCCCCTGCATGGGCAGGGACACCTCCCACTAGACCAGGCTGCTCTAAGCCCCATGGTCCAACCCGGCCTTCACTTCCAGGAAGGAAGGAAGGACATCCTCAACTTCCCTGGGCAGCAGTTACTTAGTTACTTTGGATGGAAAGCCCAAATTGTTGTCTAATTGACATATAAACACTGTCAGGTTTTTTCTGACAAGCTGTTACAATACAGCTTTCCAAATTCAGGTGCAAAGATCTGCTTTTCTCTGGACCCTTTATTTTGTCTTAGTTATTAGAACAAACATTCTGCAAACTCTGAGGGATGGCAGTCTTTTTGTCCTTATATTAATTCAAAGTGCAGCTACAAAATAATTCCTGGGGCCACTGTTTAATCCCATAACCCTTTTATTAGTGTTCTTTCATTGCATTCTGTAGCCATACCTGGGTTGCTCCTCTTTGTTTTCGTAGCTCCTTCTGGCTGGCTTTTGCGTTTAGTTTAATTTTTTAAGTCTCTCTTGCCCTTCTATCCAAGGTGAGCTATCATGAAAACACAGTGATATAAACATGGCTACATTCCTACTGTAGGAAGTACACCAATGAATATGTTAGTGCAACTTTTAACAGTATATCAGGCGTAGGACATGGGGCATTCGGGGAGGTAGAGGGAAGCAATTAGGCAGCAGTGGTCGGCATGATCTCAGCATATCAGCTGTCTGACTTGAGGTACCAGTTGTTTTTTCCTTGTGAACTGGGTGTTATGGCTTCATCATCCAGACTTTTAAGTCCGTAATTGGTCAATTTTTGCACCTTTGTGTTATGCAAGTATGTGCTCAGTTGTTGTTGCAGAGCTGACTAGTAGATTTCTGACAGAAAAATTTCCTAGCCATTACTTTCGTTTTCACAATATTGAGAACTGGCTTAAGGATCATGGTAAGCTTTAATGCAAAGCATGAACTAGGTCCAGAGTTACTTTTTTATACATCTGAGCTGGACTGGCCTTGATTCTTACAGGAACAGCAGTACTAACAGATGTTATCCCCTGTGTAATTTCCAAAGATAGCCACACTGTTTCACACTTTCAAATAATAAAAACAAAAACAGCCATGCTAAGATCCTGGACATCTTATAATTGAGTATAATTCAGCTATGTAGAAGGAGAGAGGTTATCTTTAAGTATACCTATAGAAACTAATGCAAAACTATTACAGCAATATGTTACTTTAGGGACAATAATCTTGTTTGTTGTCAGACTTACAAAATGACACTAAAAATATTTTCAGCAGTCATTCCTGTTTATCAGGCTTAAATAAATACAGTATATTCTTACTCCACATTAATGTACTTCTAAAGGTAGCTTTTTCTCTTACTGACATAGTGATGACCTATTAATACTCAGAATAATTAGGGACCTGTGTCGATATTAGGAGGGGGGGCAAGAGCTTGCTGTTCTTTACTACTAGGTCCAAATGTTACTGAAATATTGCTCATATTTGATCTCTGAAATGTGAGGTTTCTATTTCCTTGTGCTAATTTTCTGATGCTAGCCATTTTCAGCCAAGATTCTAGATTAAATAGGCCATTTATTATATTTATTTGACTACATTTGGTGTGGTATGTCAATCAAAGTAGTCTGACTTCCAGCATACTACTCTAGACTAGACAAGAAACCTATCCTGCTCAGAGCAGACAGGGTTTTATTTTAAAGAAACACCAACCAAGATTTATCTATAATTTTTTGGGTGACTGCATCACTCATTAAGCCATAGCACTTCTGAAAGCCATCACCTCAGAACTGTGATGTGAATGAAATTCAAATTTTACAATTCACACTTTATTTCTGATCTACAAGATAATTATTTAACTATTGAGTTCAGAAACAGCTGTCCTTCCCTGACTCCCATTGTGGGGCAAACTTTCTGGAGTTCATCTGGGTAAAGCACCATTATCAGTGTGAATTGCATTTGAGCAGAAGAAACCTCACAGAAAGCTTATTATTATGGACTATTACAGTAACTGGAATTGAGATTTCTCTGCAGTTGCTCTCTTAACATCTGGAGGAGAGGGGAAAGAGAGTAGTACATCCAAATGGCATGCCTAAGAAAGGAATGTAAATTATCCTTTCTGTTTATTTGCCTTTAAAACCTGTCTGCTGAAGTTCTTAGCATTCAGATACCAGTATGATAGGTTCATTATAAATAATACTGTACTTTTTCACAGTTCTAGTCAAAAGAGAATGTGTCCTCAATTACCCTTTATGGCTTTTTCCTAATGCTATTATTATGTACAAGACAAAAAATAAAAGGCCGATTTAACAATAGAGGCCTGGAAGGTTGTTGAATGTATCAGTTTTTTTATGAAAAGGGGGAGTTTGGTGTTTGGTGAGGCCCTTGTCTCCTGAACAAATTACACAGACAAGGAAGAGCCTGGCTGATGCTACAAAATAGGTAAAGAATTTTCAGTTCATACTTACACTGATGCCCTCTGCATCTGGCCAGCCAAATGTGTTGCACTGGAAAATGTTTATAATGGTTAATGCAGGAACACTTTATCCAAGCACTTTGACTTGGATTGATGCTGGCATAGCATACACTGAATAAATTTAGCTGTGCCATTTTAAAAAGGTACTGTCTTCAGATTAGCAAGAAATAGATACTAAATGATCTTGCCAGAGTTGCTTTGCTACTCTTGTTTTTTTCTAGTTCTGCAATGGAAAGAATGCTGTTTGTCCATAAATCTTACAATATTCTGATAACATTTAAATATAGCCATGCAGAACTGCTGTTAGGGCCAATGTACAGTTGCTTGACATGAGATTAAGACAAATGGTATTATTCAAAGAGCCTGATTCCTCAGTCTTACAACTCTGATAAAATCAAAGTAATCTAACTCTGAGAAAACTTGTGTTATGCTTGGGAGTGTGAGGTAGCCTTCTAGCCACCAACCTCAACAGCAACTTGTATGAAAGTGAATGATGGTTGGGGGGTTTTATTCCATGTAGTGGATTATTTATTTTTGCAGAAAAGATAGGTAGTTCTTGATATTGAATTTGTGCCTCTTGTATTACAGTTTTAAATAGGATAAACCTCCTTCACCCCAGCACTGGTACAGTTACACAGCAGTGATGTATGTGCTACTGCTTATTTTTGCAGAGTAAGAGAAGCAAGCAATGTCAAAATAAAGGTGCTTGTCTAGTGATCATTGGCAGCTTCAATCAGGAAAGGGTCACAGTCCCTGCAGTAACTTTAGTAGCATTTTCAGTAAGGATGGCAACCTTGGCTGGCAGACGTCTTTCTAAAGAGTCAGCACAGAGGAGGGAATAAACAACAGGACTCTCAATTCTCAAGCATGAACTGAGCACAGAGTAACTTTTCTGGAGAGGAGTGGCAACTTGTTAAACTATACTCATTGGCCAAAACTGTGAAGTAATCTCTGGCTAGTAATTCAGAACATCAGTTAGAGAACTTCTCTATGAGAGTATTTGTGTCTCATTAAACAACTCATGGGTAACTGTCATGGAGGGAGATAAGATCTCATACAAGTTCCTTCACCACAACAGAAAAAAACCCCACTATCTTCATCTTTGTTGTCAGCTCCTTATTGCTCACTTGGCTTTCAGCTTTATATCTGAGAAGTCTGCAAAAAGATCCAGTCTTGTAAAATCTGGAAAATACCACCAACCTACTGTCCAGGAAAGCATTTTTGGTGGGGGTTTTTTGTTTGTGGTTTTTTTTTGTTTGTTTGTTTGGTTGGTTTTTTGGGAACTACAAGGAGTGAGAGGAGAAAGTTGGAGATTTTCAAGGTTCTTAAGACATGAAACAGACTTCCTGCATAAAACTGTGAAGACCCAAAGAATAAAGTGCTTGTATGTTCAGACACTGCTACAATATGTTGTAAGGTGTGAGTTGACTCTGCACAGTTTTCAACACAGTTACATTACCAAACTCTGCATACCTGTGGAAGTGTATTAGAGGTTAGTAATACAGATTAATGAAATAAAATGTTAAACAATCCCCAGCAATTTGATTTTCTCCTGTGGTGAGCAGCTAATGAAATGGAAGTGTGTTTGCAGCTGAAGCAAGTGCATGGCTTTAGTTAGCTCTCAAACATTATTACTCAAGGTTGAAGTATCTAAGCCTCTAAAATCTGGTCAACCACAGATGCCACAGGAAGTTAGTTGGAGTCTACATAGTAGTTAGGTCTTGTTCTCATAGCAATTTTATAAAAATTCAACAGGAGTCCATCCTGATGTTGAGCAATGTAAAAGGAGGATAAAATGTACTCTAATCCATATTCCCTTTAGTGCATGAATACAATTCAGCTGATACAGGTTGGCTATCTTGAAGCCTTTACCTATATTTTCTGTTTTTCACTGTGCAATCATATTCCTTCCATCATATGTTCTTGGATAGTGTAGTCCCTTTCATACCAGAAGTGTAAAGTAAGGGGTCATTCGCATGGTACTGAACAGGCAGACACAGGCTTGCTCTGCCTGTGCCTGGTGCCAGGTGGATGCTGGCCAGCTCTGAGCGGAAGCTGTGCAATGCAGGGAGGAACCTCAGCTAGCACGCTCTTCTCAGAAGCAGGTGATAGGATCTCTGGCTATCCAGACACATTAGGGTGATGCTGGCTTACAACATGAACCTAAAAATGCTGATGTGCTGCGGATAAAGTCCAAGGTCTGAAGTTAAGTGAATCCTTTTTCTGGTGTTAGGACAAGGCTAGTATGCAGGGCAAAATTCTACTCTGCCTCATTCAGTTTCAATAGATATTAACCTTGGAGCATCCTCCCCTCTTTTTTATAAATTCTTTCCCAGTTAAGCGATGCTGTTGCTGATTTGAACTGATGTGATTAGGGTTCTTATCCAAGGTTTAACATACAGGATGAATTTAGCCCTTGGAAGACCTACCATGGTAAGAGACCAGGTTTCCAAAAGAAGGAGTAATATAAAGAACAATTAGAAAATCTAGCATTCTGCCAAGATGTGTCCAGCTATCTTAATGCAGCTATTTCTTTTGGGTAACAAAACCCATTTCTTTTTTTTCTTTTTTTTTTTTTTTTTTTTTTTTTTTTTTTTTTTATAGTATCAGGAGTGCCTGATGTTTTCTGAAGTCTGTGTGATTTTGATTCACCCTTTGTTTTTGTTTTTGTTTTTTTACTACTTCATCTGCACCTGCTGGCAAGAAAAGTTCTTAAAACCTGAATGAAAAATAATATCTTAAATATGAAGCTTAGGGTGGATCAGGTCAGCTGATACAACTGTGATATATAACTTTCATTAGGTGTCACTGCTTCTCTCTCTGTGACAACTTGGCATCGAAAGATATCAATGAGAGGGAATGTAGAATAGATTTCTGAAACTGAGTAACATTAAGATGAATTCAATTTCATGTTAATCCTCTGCTTCTTGTGTTAGGACAATACTGGGGTCTTTTAGGGCTGAGCATGAGATTTTATAAACAAGTTCTAATTTAACTGAAATACTCTAGGGAACATGGCATGTTCACCAGAGGGAGCAGCTGTCCTCTCCTTTTCAAAAAGCAGTGAAATTGGGACTGAGGTTTTGCTGCCATTTGACCAATACCACAGCTTGGGGCATTAGGAACTGAAAATTGTAGGGTCTGCAAAGAATTTTTCCTACATCGCAGGGGGAATTAACTTAGCTGTCAGATGGAAAAAAACCAACTACTATTACTGACCTTTATCTTTATGAAGTGCTATGTACTGAGGACAGTCCCTTGTGAAATGTCTTTGAAGTAATGTTGAGAGTGTTTACTTGACAGCACTTCTTTCAGTTCTGCTGTCACAAGCAAAGAGATTGAGTCACTTCCCAAAATGAAATTTCACCAAAAAAACAGTTTTATTAATCATAATTCTTATAATATGGAAAATATTGATGTAGCCCACACACTCCTCTATGGACTGAGCAGTAATGCTTTATGTGCCTTTTGCCCAACTAGAACAAATTAAATAGGATTCTGTCCCATTCCCAGAGAAACAAAGGTGATTAACTAGTGGTGACAGCAATGTCATGAGGCTTGGGAGAGTGAAAATACTACAAAGAAAATGGAATACAAACTTTCCAGAGTTGGGCAACATACAGGAATGTAAGCAATCTGTGACTGTTGAAAGAGGATAGGTAATGGGCCTGCATGTTTTTACATACGCTGTGGCAAAGACAAGGAGCAGATTTTAAGTCAAGTTACTTTTTACCAGGTTCATACAGCCTCAGGAGCTCCATGTCTTTGTGCCGAAAGTCCTGGAGTCAAACTTTGCCCTGGTACTGCCAACTAACAGTGGGAGTGCAGTGCATTGATGCTTTGACTCCTACGAAGGCAGGATGTCATAGGAAATTATTAAATGTTATACCGCTTTATATAATTACGATCAAAGCTTTATTAAAATGTATTTCAATAAGTAGTTAGCGTGCAAGTACTGTTAGTATTATCATGCCAGTAGATGCGGTACTTTTCTTTGGAAACAATTCTTCGGGCCTGCTGCCGAGAACACAGGCACTGCCTGCCCTCCCTGCACTCTGCTGCCGGATCAGGACCGCTTGAGCGGAGGGGACCGGGTCGGAACCCTGCGAGGGCCTCCGGGCCGCGCCCGGCCCTGCCCAGTCTGTGGCTGCCGGGCCTCTGGCGCTCTCTGGCGNGGTCAGGCCCGGTTGCTCGGGGCCCGGTCCTTCAGAGACCGGGTGTCCCCGTGGGCAAGCTGCTCTAGTTCCACGGCTGTGGGAGGTGGCAGATGCTTGGCTCCTACCCCTGTCCCGCCGGGCAAGGTTGCTGAGACGACCGGGAGAGCACAGCTTTGGATCAGGCTCCGCCATTTCCAGGCACAGCTCCGGTTATGGGGGCGCCGCGCTGTTGTCCCAGATCTGTGTGCGTAGTGGTTGTTGGGTTTTGTTTTGTTTTGTTTTTTTTTCAAAGATAATTGAAGCAGCAGTAAATGAGGTATGCACTTAAGTGCCTCCATCACACGGTCTGGATTGAACATTAGGAAAAGGTGAGAGGGTGGTTGGTCCTGCAGGGGCTCCCCAGGGAAAAGCAATGCCACTGAGCCTGTCCCAGTTCAAGCAGCATCATCTGGATGACACTCCCGGTCATATGGTTTCGCTTTAGGTAATTCTGTGAGGAGGAAGGAGTTGGACTAGATGATACTTACGGGTCCCTTCCAACTTGAGATATTCTATGACTATTCCCACAGCAAGTCAAAGGGGGTTCTCCCCTCCTAAAGCAGACTCATAGCACATTCACAAATGTAGCAGAGGTAACTTAGAGCAGTTTCAAGTGTTTGGTGTGACTGGTGTAACAGATGGTACAAACAAGTAGAGACATCCAGATAGAAGAAGGTAGATTTTTTTCTTTCTTTCTTTTTGCATGGCTGCCAGGTGTGCAATTGTTCTAACAGACAAGTTTTTACCTGATAGCCTTGTTCATGTGTGACACTTTGCTCCATATAGGATATGATGAGAGAGCAAGCAGTGATTGCGAGAGAAATTGTGCCAGAAGCAAATCAGTAGCAAATAATATAATAATAGGGCAAAAGGACATATATGTTAATATTGGAATCCCCAGGTGCTTGTGGCTCCATCCATTCTTATTTTAAATCTTAAGTTAGGCAAGGAAAACCATGTTTAAAAGACCTCGTTGTAAGATATGAAGCTAGAAAGACTAATGCAGGAGTTTCTTGCCTAAGATTTTCTAGTGATGTCACTCGTAGGAGTGTCACAGCTGGGCAAGGGAGTCTTCTGAATACTAACAAGTCATTTGGGACTTTGCAGGTCAAAGCTGCTATTGTGTGCTATTGCACTGGCACTACATTGGCCTGACGATACCGTGGTAAGGTAACTCTTGTCCTTAAGGCTTGTGTGAAAGCTACAGGGGTTTGTGCAAGCTGTCAAAGATATTGTCCTTAACTAGCTTGCAGTTAAGGTCAGCATTAATCACTGAAAACCCTCAGTGAAATCAAAGCAGGGACTCCCTGAATTTCTTTCTGTTGGGTCTGTTGTGGGGTTTTTTTGCCAGAAGAAGTGAAACTTGATCCATGCAGTGTTTATAACAACACACAGAACATTTTTTCATTAATGTTGATAAAGTGAGAGAGTGGTGGGTAATTCAGCTAATTTTAAGGGATGAACACAGGAGATGGCAAAGGCAGATCCTTTATTTCATGGGGAGAACATGTTTGTGAGAACATGTTTTATGGGCTGTCAAAAATGCTACATCTGGTTGGGCTTAGTGCAATTCAACAAGTTTCAGGGAGAACAAGATACTGCTTGCTGAAATGTGTACTGAACGCTTATTTTTCTTTTTTTTTTTTCACTACCATTGCAAGATTAAGATCAATGGGTATGAGGGAAAGGCTTTTCATCCTATTGTGGGGGCTGCTGGAGCTTTGAATGGTCAGAATACAGAAGCTGGGTCAATAAGTTTGGAAAATTTGAAGCAATGGCTTTTAACTACTTTTAACCTACTTAGCAAGTGTGTATGATGGCATGGGGGCAGCATGGCTGGGAGCTGGAGTCTGGCTGTAGTAAAACCCAACTTTGCCCAAAAGGGCCAGCCCAGGTATTTCTGCATTAAGCTAAGTTGTGCAATACAGGCATAGTGAATAGTCCAGCAAATAAAAATCCTTGTATTACCTTTGAATATGTAAAAATCATAGAATTATTTGGGTTGGAAGGGATGTTAAAGATCTATTTCCAACACCCCTGCATGGGTAGAGAAGCCTCCCACCAGATCAGGTTGCTCAAAGCCCCATCCAACCTGGCTTGCTTCCCTGGGCAACCTGTACCAGTGTCTCAGCACCCTCACTGTAAAAAATTTTATCCTAATGTCTAACCTAAATCTACCTTCTTCCAGTTTAAAGCTTTGTCATCTCACTACATGCCCTTGTAAAAAATCCCTCCCCAGCTTTCTTGTAGGTCCCCTTCAACTAGGGGATGACCCCTGTAAGGTCTCCCTGCAGCCTTCTCTTCTCCAGGCTGAAAAACCCCAATTCTCTCAGCCTTCCTTCATGGGAGAGGTGCCACAGCCCTCTGATCATCTCCATAGCCTTCCTCTGGACTCACTCCAGCAGTTAAATATTTTTCCTGGGAGCTCCTTCTTTTTTGTTGGGAGGTTCATAACTGGACACAGTACAATGTAGTGGAACAATAAAAATGGGTGAATCTTAAAGACAGGATTACTTTTTAAGTAGCAAAAAAGAAGACATTGCAGAATTCTTTGTCATATACCAGTAATTTCTTGTTCTTTTTTACTGGGATGTGACAACCAGATTTCTTGGTTGTATTTTTTTATATTGTGGGGGTTTTATGTGGTGTGGTTTTTAAAAATTTCTTATTTTATTATTTATTTATTGTTTATAAATAATAAAATTATATTTATTATTATTATAGTTATTATATTTATTTATTATTATATTATTTATTATTTTATGTGTGTGTCATTTTCAAGAACAACTTGACTGCAAGAATCTTCTGGGGAAAAAAGGGCAGAAAGATAACCAGAATGAGGTTAAGGAGCAGTGAATGCACTGCTATGTAATAATGCAGGAACACTGCTTCTGTGGCAGTGTTGGCCCTGCATGGCCTAGGGACACTTAGATCTGTTCCCCATGACAGCTGGAAGGCTTAACTTACTTTCCAAGAAATTCTATGGGTCAACAGGGTACTCAAGTACTACTTGCTTCAAACACATCCTTTTGAAATAATGGCAAGTGTCCCAAGGGGTATATTTTTCAAGCTGTATGTTATTTAATCAGGGGCTTATACATTGCCAGGATGCCACTTTAAGCCTCCTAGGTAATTCTCTAGGGAAAGTTACTGAACCTTAGTTTCTTGTGTGAAATCTGTAGCACATCAGAAAATGACCCAAACTGAAGAAGGTGTTCTTGTAGTGGACCTTTATTCTCCAGCAATTATATTATGGTCACTCAGACTGAGAGGAAGAAGATTGGTGGCCAGTCTGGACTAGAAGCCTGGCTTTGCTTGAATAGTATCAAACTCTCTGAATTGTTATTACATGCATGGCCATTTCTACTGTCAGATGCTTCTTAAACTAAAGAATGCAGCTTTGGGAGCTGATGGAAAACACACAGCCCTCAAAAAAGATGCTAGGAAACAGGACTCAAATTCTCATATCTGCATTTGTGTTGCAATAAATTCTTGCAATTTATACTTCTGCAGGTTTACTCACATCACTTGTTAAAGTCCAGCGATCTCTCATCTTCCCCCTCACTCCCCACACACACCTCTTCCTATAATTAGCTCAGCTGCTACATTTTATTTTTTTTTGACCCTACATGTTTGTTTGATCCTCATCAGCACAAATGCAATAACTGAGTTTGACTGCATGCAGCCCCACAACTAGGGTGAATAGTCCTTGCTGCACTTAAAAGGAGATGCAGCATATGGGTGAGTAGGAGGCTCCCAGCTGATGGAAAGTATATACTACAGTAATCCTAAAATGACCTTCAAAGAGATCAAAGTACCATTTGGAGAAACGGGAAGCCCCCATTTTTGCTGTGGCCTTGAGCATCTCTTTTTTTAATATACACATTTGCTTTTTACAGACTGTCCTCTTCTAGGCAGTAAAATGTAGTTCTTGGAAGAAAGTTAGGACACTCCTTTTTTTGGTATTCCAATTAAAAATGCTTATGTGGACCAACAGTTCATCACTATATTAAGTTCAAACTTTGCCTTTCTGCTCTGGAATCTAAGGACACATCCTTGGCAAGATTTGAAACATTAGTCATCCAATAAAATGACATGAGGAGTAGGCAGAAGAGGGAATATTTAATGTTTGTGTCAAACTGGTTGCTACCATTTTGTTTGCAAAAGGATATTACTGTTAGTTTGTAAAAAGCAGACAAATAAAACTTCCTGCATGGAGGCAAATCAGTTGTTCAAAGTAATTCAGTGCTCTTCTGTTGCAAAGTGGTGAACAGCTTTGTTTCAAAGGGTCCATCAGTGATGTGCAGCTTCTGCTCTGAATTGTTCTGCTGTGGAATTTGAGTAGAAAGTGGAAACTTTCTCTGAACTGATTTTAGTTACATCTTAGAGAGGTCTTTCTCTCCTCAAAGACTTTTGTAGAGGGCTGAAATGGATGTTTTCATGTTGCTCTGAGATGCTATAAATACATGGTATTTTTCTGAAGGTGTGTTGAATGAATTGCTCACCTAGTCTTGTTGAGGATTATGACATGTCTTCAATATTATCTGGTAATTATGGGGTGGGTGATAGTTGGATATTTTCTTCTTTCTACTCTTCCACCATGTGACATAAATGAATTATATTAATATGGCACTTTCACATTTCTCTGGGAAACTGGCTTTTCCTCTCAACTTTCAAGAAAAATTTAAACAAATGGTATATTAGATGTCATTGAAATTGAGTCTTCCTTAGTAATTTGGAGGTAGCACTCTAGAGATTAGTCTGTGTTTTGTCCTTAAGGCAGTAGATACTGACTACTTCCTTGAATCTTTGCCTCCATGATGCATCCAAACTTGTGCTATTTCCTAACTGGAATAATACACTGCTTCTTTGAAGGGCAGATAGCCTGCCTAATGCCCTTCTGGGACACAGTAGTAACACCCAAACACATAAGACTTTTTATCTTACTTTTCTACTTCCGTAAGTAATTATTAAATTGCTTGTAGAAGCATGAGCAAAAAAAAATTGTAATTTCTCTTAGTTAAGTACCAACCTACAAGTTCCAGCTGAGATAATTGTGTGCTGTAGGTTATCTGCTTAAATAAATTTGACAGTGAAGGAGTAAAAGAAGTGCTGGAAGGCAGATGTGTCCCTGTGGTCCAAAATGAGGGTTCAGATGGCGAAGCACAACATTCATGCGTTATGCTCTCTATACATGCATCAAAAATTTCTCAGAGGTTATGCTTTAAAATTTTTACAATTTGAGGATTGTCAAGTCACGTTATTCTGAGCTACCACTAATTTTTATTCAGCCTGAGCAGAACAGGTTCAAAGTTCATGTCAGCAGATTTACTCTCACTTAGCTTCTTTTTTCAAAGTCTCCCAAGTCAAAAGGTTAAATTAATGAAGTATGTGTTGACCAGAAAGGAGTCTCTTTCACTCCAGTTGCTTTATTAACTCTTTTTAGCTTGTATTTGTGATTCATTTGAATTACTTTTTTAGAATTTATTTTAGACAGAAGCTTCAGTCAATAAAATTAAAATACTCTTAACTGCTGCTAGGGTTCCATAAAATGTTTTAGCATCACAAAGACTGATCTGTATTTGTCCTGTTAGCTTCTCTAATAGTCATTTCCTTATGCCATACTGGCAGGCTGGTATGTATTACATTGAACAGTCTTTACATGGAAGTCTTATAGGCCTTCTGAACTGTGCTTCCTTTTGAGTCTGTTTTCTTTCCCTTCTGTCCCAAAAAGTTAAAGGGGAGAGAGAAGCACAAAAGGTGGAAAGAAACTGGCATGAGACTTTCTGCACAGAATTAAAGGAGAAAGTTTAGTTAACACAAGCCTTCTTTTAAAAAGGAAAGCTTCAGCATAACCACTCACAGAGGAAAAAGCAAACAAACAAACAAAAAAAGCCAACCTAAGACAAAACAAAAATGCACAAAAACAGATTCAATGCTTTCTTGGTTTTGTTCAGTGCACTTTTTAAAGCAGTCTCGTATGTTTTCCCAGCAGCCGTAAGGTGTTGCTGGAAAGGCATCGGCTGATTAACTGGTACTCAGATCAGTTGCATTCCAGCACATGTCTTTCAGTCTCACAGTGGCTTAGTCAGATGGCAGTTTATTTTTATCCAAGGTTTGTCTCCAAATTGGATAAAGGGACTCACCTGACTGACGGGAAAGCTTGAATTTTTCTGGGCCTGTCGGGAAAGCATTCTTGTAATATAGGGAAACCTTGCAATACGCCATTTCCCAAACACAGGGCTGACAGGAGATAAGACTCTTAAATAAATGAATCAGCTCTCTTTACTCAGAAGCTGTGCAGCAATGATAAGCCATCTGCTCTCCTGATTGTCCTTAAAGGATAAATGAAAATTGAAGAGAAGATTAGCCAGGTTTTCTCCTTTATTCTTTCTAATGAGCTCTTGTGCTGGTAGTTCAACATGCAGTTTTCAAGGCAACAATTATTTAAGACAATCAGTTCACTATCCACCTCACTACCCGGTCATCCAAACTACTTTTCCTTGATTTAGCTGTAAGGATGGTATAGGGAATGGTGTCAAATGTTTTACTGAGATCTAGATGAACTACATTCACTGCACTACCACCATCTGTCCACCTGGTTATGTCCTCATAAAAGGCTATCAGGTTGGTTAAACATGACTTCCCCTTAGTAAAACCATGATGAGTGCTCCTAATCACCCTTTTGTCCTTGATGTGCCTAGAGACACCACCAAGGATAAGTTGTTCATCACCTTTCCAGGGATGGAGGTGAGGCTGACCTCTAGGTAACTGGTTCCTCATTCTTATGCTTTTTGAAGACACGAGTGACATGCTTCCAATCCTCAGGCACATCTCCTGTTCCCTACAATGCCATCAAAGATAATGGAGAGTGCCCTGGCAATGACTTCCCCTACCTCTCTCAATACCCATGGGTGCATCCCATCAGGACCTATAGATTTATGAATGTCCAGATTACTTAATTGACCCCTAACCCAGTCCTCAACCGTGGCACACTCCTTTATCCTGACTTCTTCTGAGACTTCAGGGGCCTGAGGCTCCTGTGGACAGTCTCCAGCAGCACAGACAGAGGCACAGAAGGCATTCAGTGACTGCCTTCTTTGTATCCTCTGTCATCAGGGCCACCACCTCATTCATCAGTGGGCCTAAGAAGGAGAGGGAAGTCTCTACAGGCAGTTGTGGGCAAGAGTTTTCTATTGTGGGTAGTGCAAACAGTGGGACAGCAAAGGCTGGTGTCACAGCCCAGGATGAGATAGAGGTACAGTGAAGTAGCGAAGTGGAAGTGCAGGTAAGTACGTTCCTGGAGATGGAGAAGAAGCCCTGTTAAAGCTGCAAAGCTGGTGAGTGGGGGTGGAAGGAAGTGTAACTGAAGCTGCCATCTCAGGTACCTCTCCACCTAGTACTACACCGAATAACTGTGGAAATGAAGTCAGTATAGAAAGGCCAAGTGACTGTGACTTTGGTGGCTGTCACAGTCAACATTGTTACAGGGCCAGATCGGATTGATGAGAGGGATAGATTCTACAGGTACTCTGGGGAAAGAAGTAACAGGCACAGGATGGAGAGCAGAGAGACAAAGAGGCTGTGATTAGTGTCACAACTGTGGTATCTCTACAGGAAAAAACCTGATATTTTTTGCCTATGTTTTATTTAAAACCATTACAGAATGTCTGGAAAAAAAAATATGTGTAACTTTGGTCAGGATACAGGACTTGATAAAAGATTAATCAAAACTTGATTGATTCCTTTGTTAACAGTTCATGTAGTTTGTATTTGAGCCATGTGAACAGGTACAATTTTTGAGACAAGAAGCCATCTTTGGACCTAAGAGAAGTAAGATTCCGGGACAGAATTCCTGAATAAAATGTGTATGTGTACATGCATCAACTCCATAGCTTTGTCCCCTTTGGTCCTTGTTTTTAACACTGTTTCAGATAATATGACAGTGCCAACTTGCTATCTGGAGTAGCTCTGTGTGTCTACAAAGTTATGCTTTTGTACGAGTGTTACTCAGGTGTCCTGATTTTTATGCCTAGTAAACCTGATCTCATCTAAATGCTGCCATCTATATCATGGTGGTCATGTACAGAATTTAAGGCAGAATTGCTGAAAGCAGGAGAAGACAGATGATGAAGGCTGAAGCAGTATGCTAATTTTGTGTGGTTAGTTGCATCAGGGGTGCAAATGAGAACAAAGATGAAGTACACAGACTCATGTTAAAAGATACTTCAGTCAGATGCCTTCAAGAGTGGATGTTCCATTTTTTTCTCTTGGAATTAAAATTCAGGTGTCCCATTTTAGAAAGCTAGGGGGTCAAGAAAGCCAGTGAGCAGTCAACTGATATAACAGATCTAAAATGCTCATTAGTGCCTGGGCTTTTTGCTGGCTTGGACTCTCTCCCTCACGTGAGCACAGAGCTGTGTAGCCTCTAGCCATGACAGGCTGGCAGCAGAAGTGTCCAGGTGAGCGCAGGAAGAAGATGCAAAGTAGTGTTTTTAGGTAGATTTAGCAATCTCTGTAATCATACCCATGTTACCCAGAATTTCTTGAGTGATATGTTTTGCCTCTAGGCTCCACGCTAGCTTTGCTGAGGGGTTTTTTGCTGTGTGGCCAGTTCCACAGACTGAGTCTTCCTCTGGAAGTGAAGATCCAAAAATCGACATCTGGACTTGCCCGTTACAAAGTTAGAGGCAGTTTTCCTTGTATGTTACTATAAAGGTAAACATAGGTCTGAAATCTGAGTTCAAGCTTTCCCAGAAGGATTTTATGGCATCCATGGTTATGATGATGTATGGTCCTACCTGGTACACAAGGCTGCTAAGAGTTTTCTTCAGGGGTCTTTGCAATGTGCAGATTAACCAACAATGAGTTCTAAGTGGATTGCAAGAGCATTTTTCTTCCTTGTGAGAAGCACGGTCCCAGAGGAGCTGAAAATTGTTGGAAGCCATTGGTAGCTTAGACTATGCTCTTGTGAAATTAATGGCGTACCAAAGCTCTTGAGAGCTTTGGAAGCTGCATAAAACTAGAGCAATAAACCACACAGTCTGCCTTGTAAGTGCTACTGCATTCTGGCTTGGGCTGGTTTTGTGGGGATGGCACACAGTCCCTGGTACCTCCTGTAGCTCCTGGTTTACCTTCTGTTAGAGCAGTGCAAGCTTGTGGGGGTGCTTTTTGGTCCCTTCCAAAGCAGATTTTGTTTCTTTTTCTCTTTTTCAGGAGTCTATCTGATTTCAGACAGCTTATAATTACATTGAAACATGCATCAAATGGCTGCTGACTTTTTTTTTCTTTTTTAAAATTTTTTGTTTTCCTGGGAAGGCACCTTACAGTAATGGATTGGCTGAGAAAGACAAGCCATTCATTTTGAGGAGACAGGAAATTTGTCAGGACTGACAAGGAAAGTGTCTGAAAGCAAGGCTCAAAATAAGAAATCTTGCCTTCTTTCTGTTGTGCAGAGCCATTTTTGGAAACTTAGCAGTCACCAATGCTTTGTTTTAGTATGTGTGTGTTTGGCAGAGTAAGGATAGAAGCTCAAAGATACCTGGAAAAGTCTAACAGGTGCATGAAAATTTTCCCTGGGGAACCCTGCCAGACAGAGCATCCAGACAGAGGTGGTTGGACCAGGGAGCTAGTGTGTCTGATGTATGAAGAGATAAAATATTATTTTTTCGGATAGTATTTCTGACAGGTCTTTGGTTTAACAAATCTGTCCTAGTTATTTCTAGCCTTGTCTGACTTGCCATGTTAATAATACTGATAAAACAGTCAAAGGAGAAGTAATAGAAGGCCTCTAGTCTGCACTGCCATGCTTTTGACCTGTCGTGCTTGAAGTATTTGTGGGGTAATGAAATAAGTATACTTACTGGGGTTTTTGGTTAAGAGGCTACAAAACAACAGGTGCAGATTTGCTAAGGAAACTTAAGAGATTTCTCTGATGTGATTTGTGCTCCTGGTCATTACCTGATGTGAAAGTAGCTGCATTCAGCCTTAGCCAAGAAAACCACTGCTTGCTCCAGGGTAAATACAGAGCTTTAAAGGAGGCAAACGAATTATCTTCTGACTGTTTTGGTCTTGAGTTACTCAGAGAAGCTCCCACATGCCACTAACAAACGTAAGATGTATTAAACAGTCAGTAAATTCTGCTATACAAAAAGTGATTTTCACTTTTGAAAGTAAAATGTAAATTGAGAAGAGGAAATTAGGAGGATATTTATGTACCTGTTGCTACTAAGTTGAAAACCAGTAGTTACTGCTTGCATCTTTCATATAATAATTTTTTTAAATCTCCTTTCTAACTTGTAGGGAGAAATTGCAGCATGGGAAAGCAAATAAGTAAAGAAACTGGGTAAACAAAACTCAGACACTATTCTTGAATAAAAAGGATGATGTTCAAATGGACTTACTGAGGTGCAGATGCTGATTAGGTCAGGCTTCCTTGTTAAGGCTGACATGAGGGCTGCTAAATACAAAGTATTTTATAACACAGCAGTGTCACAGCAGTGATGTCTAAGAATACAAGCAAAATAAAGCTTGTAGGGATGGAGAATATTGCTACACCTGCTTGCTCAGGGGTTGTAGTGGGGGGAAAGCAGCAGGTGAGATTTTAGTTTGAATGCCTCACATTCTCCTGTTCCCTAGAAAAAGGCTGCTGTTGGAAAACATGGTAAATTATATTTTAATTTCTGATAGTGGGTGGTAGTAGTATTTGGCATTCAGCTGTGCTCAGTCCTTATGTAAATAGTCTAGCTGTGCTGGGGGAAGAGTACTCTGTCCCTTTTTGATTTCTCTACTGAGAACGTCAACAAGACTTGCAGTTATGGTGGTGGATTGTGTGTGTGTCTGGGTGAGAAACAAACACTTGCTTATTTTCCATAAAGCAGTAAGCCAGCAGATGGTAAAGGCTTACATCCATGCTGCTATAGCTGGATTTGTATCAGTAAGTTGGAAGTGAAAGGTACCATATGGTACTGTTAATCCCTGAAGCATTCGTTATTCCTAAAATAATTTTCAACACCTTTCAGTGTTGACATCTCTCTTTCATTAATGTCTGTGCTTATTTATGTGGACAACGTTCAGATGAAGTGTAATTTAGGCTATTTGGGTTTGTGTTCTTTTTATGTGAGTGCTTCTGAGATTCAGTGCCAACTAGAAAATTATAGCCCTTGGATGGTGAGTTGGGGGCTTACATGAAACAAGCTGGTCCTCTTCTTGTGGTCTCCAGTGGATATGGACTGTCACTGGCAGCATCAGCAGAGAGGCAAAGTGCAAATAAGCGTGATCACTTGGGAAGTGCTGTTTGTTCTGGTGGATAAAATCTAATTACTACCACAAGAAATGTGTTACTGTGAATGATGGTCAATGTGTATTGTTGCTGCTGTCAAGCATCTACCAGACTGGGGTGAGAATGTTCTGACAGAGGTTCTGGGAGTAGGGCTTATTTAAGATATAGGAAGGATATTAAAGGCTGGACAGTGCTGACTGTATGGGTAAGTGGCAGATTTGGAGAAATATGCTAAGGAATAAATCAGTGTTGAAGGAGTTTCCAGGCCACAAGATCTTGAAACTGGAGCCGTAGGAGAGAATCACAGAATCATCCGGGTTGGAAAGGACCTGAGATCATCAATTCCAACCCTTGACCCATTGCCACTGTGGTTCCCAGCCCATGGCACTGAGTGCCACATCCAGTCTCTTCTTAAAAACCTCCAGGCATGGAGAATCCACCACATCCCTGGGCAGCCCATTCCAATGCCTGATCACCCTCTCTATAAAGAATTTCTCCCTAATATCCAACCTAACCCTCCCCTGGCAGAGCTTAAGTCCATGCCCTCTTGTCTTACTGGGATCTGCCTGGGAAAAGAGACCAACCCCCCCCTGGCTACAGCCTCCTTTCAGGGAGTTGTGGAGAGTGATGAGGTCTCCCCTGAGCCTCCTCTTCTCCAGGCTGAACACCCCCAGCTCCCTCAGCCCTCTCCTCACAGGACTTGTGCTGGATCCCTTCACAGCCTCCTTGCTGGATTCAATAGTTGGTTGTTCTTCAAGCTCATAAGCTGTGTCTTCTGAGACATGTTCTATATTGTAAAAGCATGTCAGTAAATATAACTTGCTTATAAAGAATCAGAACAGAAAACTTTTAATCTTCGGAAACACCTTGAAGCAGATTTTTCAGAAATGTGTCAATATCTGAATTGACAAGATGCTTATTGGAAGTGATAGGCTTAAGCATTCCAGCATGATTTAAAGAAACAATTTCAAAGCAAGAAAGGTGCTGACACTTAAAATAAGACTGCATTTATTCAGTCTTTAAGTAAAGTCAGTACCAGTAACTACTGTCTTCTGCAGAGCAGTCAGCCATGGATGCAGTATCTATAGAAAGCCATGAAGACAGTTGCTCTCAGAACTCTGAAACTGGAGAACACTTTTGTCTTTGTGATCCTGTCTGCTCAGGAAACACTGGAAAATCTCAGTCTTGCAGTTGCTGTCTCGGTGTTACCAACCTTGGCGGTGAGCAATGCCCAGCACTGCCCTGTTTGAAGGACCAGTGCTATGAGGGTGCCAGCAGTGAGTACCCACAAATATATAGCACCAGCCAAAGGTAGCACACTGCTTCTCAGCCAAACTGCCCTATAGTCACTGAGGGAGAGGGGACTGGCCTCCCTACTCATGGGAAGGTGTGAGTAAGGGTCTTGCTGTTGGTGCAGGTGTAATGAAGAGGAGGATGCTGGCTGCCCCTGTGGGACAAGCCTTTGCAGGCCAGCAATTGCCAGCTTCTCCTGCAGCTGCTGCCACCAGCCTGGTTTTCCAGAGCTCTGTTGCTGATCAAGGCAATGGATCAGCTCTGACTGAGCCATCAGTTGTGTTCACCTTCATGTTTCCTTGCTACAGGACTGGAGCCAGTGCACAGGCTAGCTTAGTGCTGGAAGCAGCCCGAGTGGCCTTATGTAGAGTAACTTACCCAAGAAGGCAAATTAACCTATGCTGAAATTCAGTCTGTGCTTCCCAGTGCAGGATTTTTACCTGTAGACCATTGGCCTGGATCCAAGCTAAGCTAATAGTCTTCCCTTTTAGTATGAGGTTGACTGTCTGTGGTCCACATATTATTTGGCAGCTTTACTGAGCTGACAGTTTCTTGGCAGGCTGTAATTGCTTTTGGCTTTCTTGCTGATGCTTAGAATAACCACGTATGTCCATATGGTATTTGGTAGGCAGCTGCAAATGAGATTTATTCATTTGGAGTCAACAAAAAAAACCTTGTAACTAGAGTAGGCTGACACATCTCTTCTTGGGATGGAGAATGAGACTCCAGACATTGCTATTTGGTCTCCTTTTGGTACTAGAAAAAGTGTAGAAAGCATAGTATCTCTGCCCCACATCGGCTGGCATAGGGGTGCAGACTGTCAGCCCTTCCCTTGAATTGGAATGAATGTGAGAAGGGCTGTATACATCTGGTATATTACATAGTCATCAGTAAAACAATCCTGTGTCTCACCGAGATCCTCTGCTGCATTTGGATTTTTAAAACAAAAATCTCCAGACGTGCTTTGGAAAAAGCTCTTGCAATATTTTGTTACAGAGAGATTGAAAATTAATTCATTACTGGATTGATAGGAAGACATTCTGTTCTTGTTCTCTGAATAAAGGAAGTTAAGAGCTGGAAGCTGCTATAGATAAAAGTTTTGCCATAGTGACATGCAGGATTGGGGGTTGGGGGTAGGTGTCTGAGCATGCAGTAATTATGGATAAAGGATCATTTGGGAAGTTAAGGAAGGACAGGAAATGTTTTGGAAAAAAAACTGAAACAGTGTTTGTGTTTTCTTTCTTTCTTTGTGGAAAAAATGTGGAAAGGTAGAGAGATTGTGAGTTTTGGCACTAGTAAGAAACTCGAGTGCTCTTCCCCACAGCCCTTCCTCCCCCAGTTTGAAGAGGAGGGGATTTGCCTTGGCTCTCATTCATTTCATAATTCATTTCAGAGGTTAGATTTTTAACTCTGCTATTACCATGCTCTGCATGTGGAAAAACAGAGCAGATGTTAAAGAGCACATCCCAAACAGACACAAAGTCAAAATGAATATTTCCTAGAGTGCCTCATGTCCCACAGTGGAAATGACCCTCCAGGCTTCTTTCAAAGCTCAAGGAATTCTGCTCCTTTCACTCCTGCTGTGAAAATACATCTCTCCTTTGTCCTGTCCTTAGTAAGAGCCTTTGAGACCAGAGGTGGATGGGACTGCTTGCTGCTGCGTTGCTACAGTTTTACTTAGACTTGTTTCTGGTTTGTTGTAGCTGACCCAGACTGTAGCCAAGCTTTGTGGTTTTTCTGGTTTTCTTCCTCTCTTCTGACCCTTTTTCCCACCCCCAAAAGCATTCTGAAGCAAGATCCAGCTGATGTGGGTGTAGAAGAGTTAGTATTGCTCCCTAGTGGGCAGGGTTAAAGCCTTCTGTAATCTGAACCAATCTCTAATTAGGCCCTTTGGAGCTGAAGACCTTTGATACTGGACAGGGAAGGAAGCTCAAAGTGGCAGGGTTTCCAGGCAAAGATGATGCAGAGCAGCAGAAGTCCTGAAATGATGAAGAACTCCAGCTGTCTGATACAGCTGATGATCTTAGAACATCCCAACAAATAATAAGTAATTCTATTTTGCTGTACCAGGTCTGTTTTGCAGAATTAATTGCATGTGGGGTTTTTGCATGGTCTGACACTTGAAACTGAATGAATACTTCGGCTTTCCAAATTTTGTCCCTGAATTTTGTCCCCTCCATTCGCTGACTGATTGTCACTAGATTTGAGCTTTCCCATTTCCCAGAGAACAGGGACTGTGCACAACCATTTTGACACTGTACATCAAGAGGTTTAGTCAGCTAGAGTTGGTTTTAAAAATGTTCATGAGAGATTCACATGAGGGTTGAAGAATTCACATCTTTGATTTCTCTGAATAGTTTTCCAGTTTTTGTTGGGTTTTCTTGTGTTCTGGTTTTTTCCCCATCTGCCAGCTCGAGTTTTTCATGTTTTACAAAATCATCTTTTTGCACACATAATTAAACAGTGGGAAGTTTTGTTACATGTTTGTGGTCTGCACAACTAATCAGGCTTTTTTAGATTGTGGTGTGGGACACTGTGCAATGCTCCATCTGGAGAGGAACAATTTCTGGTTTACCAGTTTGCTCACACATGTCTGAGAGCATGTGGTACAAGTCAGGTCTCAAATAGGGGTTAAACAGTGAAGCTGCAGAGCTTCAGTTACAGCTAGTCACACGCATCCCTCACTGATATTTCAGGAGTAAAATTTTCCAATTAACCTCCTTTGGTACCTACATATACTGTACTTAATCCTCCCTTTTGGCTTATCTCTGGGTGAGGTTGTGGCTAGCTGCAGAGGGCCTGACACTGCAAAATCATTTGGAATTCTGCTCTTCCCTCTACAAAGAAATATTGAGGATACTTAGCCAGGTGCAGTTTATTGACTTGAATGTATTTCAAACCATAGAGATTATAGGATATATCTCATCTTCCTTTTATATATATATATATATATATATATATATAAAATTATAATAAAAAAACAACAAAAAAAAATCATTTTCTTTCTTGCTTCAAGCATGATTTTGCTCCTTTTTTCAAGGCTCAAAAGTCATTTTGTGGAGGATGGTTTGTGCTCCTTATAAGCCATGGACTCTTTCTTCTTTGAATGCCTTACTACCAGCTTCCATTTTTTTCTTGGCAGGTGAGTGTAAAGCTCTTGTGTGCTTTGCCCTTTGAAAAATGTCAGTAGAGTCATGTGGTGGGATGAGAGATGACCCCAAAACACACACATCAGCCTTACTTTTAAGTCACCTGCCCACTGATCCCACTTTGTTAGTTTGGTGTGTTCAGTGCTGCATTAGTGATGTGTCCCCTCAGGAGCTATGTGCATAATGAAAAAGATCTGACTCTTATGAAAGGTCAATCTCTGCATGCGTGAGGCTCCCAGTCATGTTGACTGCAAGACCTGGGAGGATATTTCTTTGTGGAATGGGTTGGTTTGATGTTTTTAAGGATGATATACATGGGCTGACATGAGGGCTGGTGTTGTGGGGAGACGTGCAGAATGAGATCTCCTTCTGCAGGAGCTCTGTAGAGCTGCACCATGGCTTTGGGTCTTCATCCATGCCTGAGGGAAACAGGTAGAAAGGAAACCCTAAAAAAGTCAATGTGGGAAGGTTTTTGTGATTGTTTTTCTGTGGTGGTTGGTTGGGGATTTTTCTTAATCAAAACTTTAAATGAGAACTAAAGGGGAAAAAAGAGCTGCACAGCAGTTTCTGGTTTAGTGGAGAACTGTATAAAACATTTTTGTGGATCAGAACCCTCTGATCTTCCCATCTGAAAATAGAAAACAACAGCCACTCCCTTACTGAGAAGATGACGGGAACTATGAAGAGTGAAGTGCAGCCAGCAGTTACCTGTGGGTCATGCTAGGAAAATTGAGCTCTGCATCCCCCTCCCTTCTGAGACAAGAGATCATGTAATCACTGTGTAATCCTCTTTAGGTAAAGCTATGTGAATTTCCTTGTAGTTGTCTTCCGTGAGTAGATGGAGGTCTTTCACTCCTGGGACTGCTTGTACTCCTGCCTCTTCCCTTGCCTTCTCTTATCCAGGCACATGCCTGCATTACTGCATAAAGTTTTGATGTATGGCTGTATCCATTATTGTTCCTGCTTTCATTTCTGTTCAAGCTATGTCAGCCTTTCCAGAACAACATAGTTTCCCCATCTGGTAATCAGCTGTGGAGATGCAATCACAACTCCAGTTAACACTAACTCCGATTTGTGTTTTATATGAGACTTTGGAATAACACTTGAACATCTGATGCTTCAAGACAGTATTTTTTGTTGTTTTGGTTATATAAATTAGAGCTTTTTTGGGGGGGAAAAAGGGGGAAGAAGGGAGTCCTGGGGTCCCCTTATGAAAGGTCAGGCTTTAGGTGTAGTTTACTCCAACTTATACCTGCAGTACAGAAATACAGTCCTCAGATGTGCTGAGGGTAAGGTTGATTTTTAAAATAATAAATTGGCATAGGTACTACAAAATTTCCGTACTGTGGGTATTTTTCACCTTGAAACAAATGAGAGTTCAAATCTGGTTTAGTGTTGAATTGCAAAACCAGGAAAACTAAAAAAAAAACCTGCTTTTGAGGTGGTCTTCAGCTTGCTCTTTCTGAGCAGCTGTAGCACCTCAGGCAAGCCATCATTTTAGTCCTGCAGCCTGCTGTCATCCTCCAAGCAAAGCTGCCTGCTGCGAGTGGATTTCCCACTGCTAAGTACAGTAGGTGACCCAGCAAGGAAGGCAAGAATCAGCATGGGTGAGAGTCCAAGAGGGCAAAAGGTAAACTAAAATTCCTAAGGGGTCATTGATAAACTGGAGCAGGAGATCCAACTAGTGCTGAATGTGGCAAAACCCACAAAATTTCCCCCTCCCTTCCCTAACAAATGAAAAAAATTCTTTTCCAGACCCCAAAATAACTGAATGGTTTTTTTCAGTTTAGAAAGCAAACAGATGGATGGAGGTTATGCAGAACATTAAATATCTGCTCTCAAACCAGACAGAAGTGCTGCTGGTGTTATAGGACACTTTAAATAAACAAAGTGCTATGAAATTGTTACTATCAAAATAATACTAAAAACCCCACAGCAATGTCCCATCAGATTTCCTATTCTGTAAAAAGTTAGTCTGTGTCTGTCCTACTGTGCTTGCAGATAGATAGATAAATTGGTGTTTTTTAATAATTTTGCTCTGTGTTTTAACAGGATGAAATGACTGTTCCCATGCTGGAGTTCTAGCACTTTATCATGCCTGCTCTGCTCAGCTCCATGTGGAATGGTGCACCATCTCCCCATGCTCTTTTTGCAGCCTTTCACAAGGACCAATTCCAGCAGGTATCATCCTAAAAAGCTAAACTTTATCCATGCTTCCTTGTTTTGGAGGAGATAGGAGAAAACTCTAGTTTCAGTGATCTCTGAGGATCTAAGTAAACTGTTTTCTGGGACCGAATTGTTACCCAGCATGATGTGAAGTCCACAGGCTGGATCCTAAAAAAAATAGCTAAAAGATACAAAGTGGGCAAGGCTCTGTCCTTTTCTAAAAAGCAACAAGCATAAAATGCAAGCACACAGTTCCTGAAATTCAGTCTTAGAGCTCTGAATCATTGAATGGTTGGGGTCAAAAGGTACCTTAAAGATCATTTAGTTCCAGCCCCCCTGCATGGGCAGGAGCACCTTCCACTACTCGACCAGGTTGCTCAAAGATCCCTCCAAGCTGGCCCTGTACGCTCCAGGAAGGGGACATTCACAGCTTCCCTGGGCAACCGGGGCCAGTGTCTTGCCACCCTCACAAGATAAGGAATATCTTGCCAATGTCCAAGCTCCCCTTTCTTTTCTAGTTTAAAGCCATTCCCTTCTTGTCCTGTCTCTACATGCCCTTGTAAAAAGCCCCTCCCCAGCTTTCTTTTAAGCCCTTTCAGCTACTGGGAGGTGCTATAATGTCTCCCCAGATCCTTCTTCAGGCTGAACAATTCCAGCTCCCTCAGCCTGTCTTCACAGGAGGGGTGCTCCAGCTCTCTGATCATCTGTGCTTGAATTCCCAGTTGTAGAATTCTACCACTGTGGGCTGGTGCCTGGAGGTGTCTCTAGAGACCCCAGAAATAGTATAGGGAGAACTTATTTATGTAGCTTAACACACATTGCTGCATGCTTGACATACTGTTAAAGGGGCAGATGGTCATGTCCTGCAGGGCCTTGTTTTCTTCTGTTTTTTCAGGTCTTGGACAGGGCCACTGAAGCAGATAGATCTGTCAGTGTTCAGTAGCCAATAACTACTTTTGTCTGTGTTCTTAAGTTAGGCCAGGTCATCAAACCTGCACTTTTTACTTTTAGCATGTGAAAATCTGCATGTTGACTGATAACAAGTACTGGCAGATTTTTATAGAGAGCTAGCTTGGGTGGGGGGGTTTGTTAAAAATTTTTGAAGTTTTTTTGTCTATGCCTTGGATTGGGAAGGTATCAAAGAAAGTAAGTTCATTAAGTCCTTGGTGTGTTGTAAGATGTGTCATCAAACAATGCATTTTGAAGGGGGGGAGTTGTTTGTTTTTGTTTCTAAGAATTCAAGATTACCTAAGTAACCACACGTTTCAGCTCTTTGATTAGAGCTGAAACATCTTCAAAATAGGAAAAAAGCTTAATTGAAAGCAAACCAGTCAGTTATGTGCTTTCCAGCATAACTTTTCTCAATATAGTCTTGCAAATGATAATGGACTATATTTGGCACTTTTGTTAGTGATGGGAGTTGAGCAGTTTATCCAGCTCTGTTTAAAAACCCATGAGCTTTCTGATCCTACATGCAGAATTTGTCATGGCTAAGATACCTTCTCTCTTCATATCAGTCTCATAGTTTCTACATAAATTTAATAGAAAAAAATATTTTGGAAATATTTTTTATTGTAGTGAAAATAAGAGGCCATAATATTCATATGTATACACACACACACAAAGAAAAAACTCACTGTCTTATACACTGAAATACCTCATACTCAGTGTAACCAAGATGCTCCTTAGCTTGTACAAAGCAAATAGTAGAATACCTTTAAAATACCTTTAAAATGTGCCTGATCCCATCTGCTGCACTTAGCAGGAGCAGCACCGAAGCTGGCAGGGCTGGCAACCAGGCTGCAGGTCGACCTGCTCTGACTCCAGTAGTTCTCTACATCTCATGGTTACCATGATGACAAGGCCCTGGTGGAACAAGATGGTTCAGCCGTGCTGCTGCAGGGTCAGGAGGGAGTGGGCTGTGCCTCAGGAACTCAGGACCAGCTGCTCAGAGTGCCCCAGGGTCACCCAGCACAATGGGGCTTCTGTCTCCTAACAACTCATGGCAGCAGCATTCAGCAGCACGGTATTACTTTCTGCTCTCCTGTGTTATTTGGGCTCACAGTTGTTTATGCAAGCATTTCTTTGACAGATTTGTGGCTCTCGTACACATTCCCTGCTACTCAAGGCAAGAAGATATGCAAGTGATCCAGTGAAGTTCTCCAGAACATGTAGAAGAACTGCCTCGAAATACTCACTTGTTTAGCTAAGCCGCCTATAGACAAGTAAGTAATTCTCACTGTCATTTAACTCTGAAAAGTATCAGGTGGCTGTTGGCACATGTTGGCCAAAAACTAGACTTTGTAAAATTAACAGGTAACTTGGCCTTGTTTGCTAGCAGAAGCTACTGAGACTATTAGTGCCCTAACTCTGACAGTCACGTTAACGCCTGAAGCAAGAGACACCGGGTGACTGAAGGGAGCCCTGGCACACCTTAATGTGTAGTCAGAACTCTCTTTGTAACCTGAAGACAAAACTCTGTACACCTTGGAGGTCCCACCCTCAATCCAGCTACTTTAAAATGCTTCAAGGCTGACTTCTCTTGTTTAAGAAATTCTACACTGACCTCCACTAAGCCAAGAATAATCTCATTTTTTCCCTTCCTCATAGGAAAGTGCTGCCATCTCAAATAGGCATGCACTTAAATACCACAGACTGATTTTGAAACAGAGCTCATGGCATACTGTTGCCAAGTTCAGTAAAGAAGATCCAAATAGTACTTGGCTGAATTCAACATAGAGTAAACACTAAATGTAGTTTTTAAAAAAGGTGGGCACAAATGCCCCTTGCAGTATTTCAATATTAAATTATTCATCTTTCTATTTCAACAATTAAATCTATTCTGAAAATGAGCAGGTAGGCAAATACACAACACATACATAATACATGTTAACTTACAAAATACCCAACAAATTGTCTACATACAAAAAAAAGTCAATGTTAGCCACTTAAGCTTGACAGAAACTTTGTATGATAGAAGCCCTGCTGTGCCCCAGCTTGTGTGTCTGTCAGAAGCAGCTGGAGAACCAACCACCTTGGCTTTAAAAACACTGCACTGTACTGTGGAAGTACTGCCTTGCCTTGCCAAGGCATACTGTGGGGTCACTGACAGGCAGTGGTGATGTTTGTGGTTGGAGAGAGCCTTTAGGAGGCCTGCAGGCTCATGCCAGGTGGCAAAATGTACATCAGGCATCTGTCCACAAAAGCCTTTTTTCAGATGAGGTTACGGTTATGTTTATAATGGGAATGCTTTAGAAGAATGCTAACATCATTCTAGCACAATAGTTCTCCCCTACAAATCGTGTGCAAACCAAGTATTCCTTTCCAGTAGTGCTTCATACCTGTGAAGTTGCTACAGTAGCCTCTAGTGAGGGGATAAATGCCATACAGGGATTTTAAACATGCACTTTATTTTGGTTGTGCAGTATCTTCTCTTACCTGAGGAGTTGTTTGTTTGTGGTTTTTTTGCCTTAGTATACAAACTTTCACTGCTTGTTTCAGAGTTAAAGAAAAATGAACTTTCATAACCTTTGCCACTTCTGATCACCTCTTAAAAAAAAGTCACTTTATACAGAAAAGCCAGAAGTAATTGACATAGACATCTGTACATTTCAGCCATTCATTTAGAAAACATCTGTATCCATGCAATGTTAAGACTGTAAGTAACTTTGCAGTTACATCTGAGCCTGCTGCTATGGCAACAAGGTAGTCTTTGTCTCCCACGTGCTTTCTACTGATTTCTTTTCTTCTTAAAGCAGCTTCCTGAAATGAAAAACAGAAAAGAAATTATTATGTTAGTCTCTTTCAAACATTGGATTCATAGGTTCAATGAGGCAGCCCTTACTACTTTCCAGCTGTGGAAAATTTAGATGGTGATCCTTTTGAAGATTGAAAAATGAATATCTGACCTGGAAAAATGTGAATTGTTGTTATTTTCAATTTAAAAAAAAAAAAAAAAAGTATCATTGATGATCTTTGGAACATAAGATTTTTGCTACTGTAGCTATTTTTAATAGGATCCCAAGGAACTGTACTACAGTCTTCCAAACTAACCCAGCTAGCTGTAATTTGCTGCTTGCTGCAGTGAGAGTACAGTCCATAGAGTGTGTATGCTTATTCATTCCTTGGTGGCCTTTTTCATGGTTAACTTTCATCAAAGGATACTGCTCAGCTTGGTTAGTTGTCTGGAAATGTAAGTTGTCTGTTGTGGTAGGTGTCCACCATAGCAGGCAGGATTGATCTATTGGGTTTGGGTTAGTTGCCAAGTCCTGAGAACTCAAGATAAGATAAACTAACATGCTTTTAAAATTTCTATTTTAAACAGAACACCAGGCAATAGTAGCTACATTAGAAGAGTTAAAGTTCTGTCTGTGTTTTTAAGGTACTAAACAGATGTCAAGTGCTTCTCTGACACCCTGTAACTTTGGGATTTCTCTTCATTGCTTCTAACATCCCTTCTACTATGGCTATCTACTTTTGATGCTGATCATCTTAAGGCCTTTAATAGGGTTGAATCTCTTTTAAAAATAATGTTGAAATCTTAACCTCTAGTGTCTCTAGCATTGCTAGACCCCTTGAATGAAAAAATACAGCAATGTAATATATATCACATGAGAACACATCAAAGGAGTTACCCAAAAAAGACATTTACTCACATTTGATGCTGCCTAACAAACTCTGCAAACTGACGGTCTTTAGCGTAGAGCTCTATAATTCGAATTCTGTCCTGAATTTCCTAGAATATAAGAAGCACAATTTTAACAGATAATAAAAATTAGAATACTACTGAAATAACTGTTTAATTTTTTTTTTTTTTAATCTGCTGTAGTTTTCTGTTTCAAGGAGTAGCTGTGAAACTGGGAACTCCAGTCCTCAAATTGTTCTTTACACTGTTTTGTTTTTAAGTGAAGCTCTTCTTCAGTATACAGCAATACTTTTAAATTAAAACCAGTGTTTGGACAGAGTGTGGCATTTCAATAGGCTTTAACAAAACCATTTATCTCTCACATATCCTTTGCTTACAAGCCCAGTTAGAGGATGGATTCACATCTCTCTCTTTCTTTAGGATTTGGGGCTAGTTCCTGGATGTAAATCCCTTCTCTTTAGCTTTCTAGAGTAAAAGCAGGATAGCATGTATAAAGGAAGAAAGGAGAAGGATGTGATCTAACTTGCAGGTTATAGAACGATCTAAACTTTAAAAAAAAAAAAAAAAAAAAAAAAAAAAAAAAAAAGTTAAATGGTCTGAATGGTCTGTCTGTGCCATAACTACTCTTCTATAAAGGACCTGGCATTAAAAGCTAAAGGCTGTGTGGAGCAGTACAGCAGCAAACCTCCCCCATTCCCATGAAGTTATTAAAGTAGTCAGCTCCTTCATCACATGAAATTCATTACAGGTTAGAACACACCCATTCCTTTCTCTATACCTCAATAGCAAGCAAGGAAACAAATCCTTCCTCTCATCTTTTAAATGGCTGCAGCAGCCATAGTTGCAACGTGATTATCTAGATAGTGGGGAAAGATTTGGCTCACCTCTCAGGTTACTAGTGTGGAATATGCTTATTGTTTATGTGATCTTTTCCACGCCACTATGAAAACAAGATCACTTACCTCCTTAGTAAGCTCACTGTTTTCATAAATGTGCCTGATTTCTTCACTGCTGTAGTCTGTGGATGTCTCTGCACTGGTAGAACTGTAGGATGTTAGCTGGGGGTATCTCCTGTAATAATGGCTGTAGCCAGTCGTATCACTTTCATACATGGGGTTGTATTTAACTGCATTCTCTATGGAGGAGAGGCTGTCACCCTGCCTGGGGGAGCAAAAAACAAACAATGAGCTTCTCTGCAGACATGGAAGGGCAGTAGGTAGATTTAGGGATCTTGGCATTTGCAGGTGCCTATACATCCTGTTGCTTGTCAACAGTGTGATGCAAGAATTACAACTGAATTATCCTTCTTGTAGCAGATGTGTTTTAAAATACTATATAGTGTTGCTTACCCCTGTGACTCCTCAGAGTCACTCTTTGTGTACTGGTCTCGAAGGGTCCTGGCCAAGAAGAAGATGACAGCAGATGCCACAAGAAGAAATCCTGCTACAGAAGCAATTGCAATACCCACAACCAGTGGCTCAGACACATATTCTTCACAGTGCTCCCCTCTGTACCACCAGTTCTCTCCCACACGACACCTGCAACAATGAAACATGGGGAAATTAAACATCAGCAAAAGCTTTGGTTGATGTAAATGTCTTTAACTCATTGTTACCATGTGGCCTCAGTTAAGTTACCTCAATAAATACCTTTCCATGTTCAAGCACTGGATTTCTATTACTGTTATCAACAACAACGTTTTTGGTGTAAAATCACTGAACCTTTTCGGTTGGAAAGGACCTTTAGAGATCATCTAGTCCAGTCCTCCTGCAATGAGCAGGGACATTTTCATTTTCAATTAGATCAGGTTGCTTAGAGCCCCGTCCTGCCTGAACTCAAATATTTCCAGACATTGGCCTTGTACCAGCTCCCTGGGCAATATATTCCAGTGTTTCAGCATCTTCATAATAAATAATTTCTTCTTTATATCTCGTCTGATCAATGCTGGTTTAGTTTAAAACCATTACCTCTTTCCCTATCACAACAGGCCTTGCTAAAAAGTTTGTCCCCATCTTTCTTATACATCCTCTTTAAGTACCCATAGATCACTAAAAATAACATCTCCAGAAATTCTTCTCCTCTCCAGCTGAACAACCCCCATTACAGGAATGAGGGAAGACAGGTAAAATAATAAAAGCACAGTGTATTTGTGATGGAAAAAATTACTGATGTAATAAATTGCTATTAAATATTACTATTAAATAGTAAATAGTACTATTTAGTATTAGTACTACTAAATATACTAGTAATAGTACTATTAAATATTACTGTTACTATTTATTACTATTAATAAATTACTGATGTAACATAAAGATCTGAAAAAGTTTCAGAAAGTTGTAAGCAATAGTTTAAATTTATCAAAGTTCTTAATAAATACTGTCCAGAGCATGCTTGAGTTCAGACAGTGACCTGGTTCTAATCAACATTATTATAAAATTAAATTACCTGCTGGGATTTTGGGTTTTGTGTTTTATTTTGCAGTAAGTTTCCTACCTTTTGTTGGTAAGTATATTTTGTTTTTTAAAATGGAAAGCTACATTGCTTGAAAAGGAAAAAATAAGTGCCATGTCAGAGGGAGCATTGATTTATCTATATCTTGTACTAGGTCTTTTCTGTTTCCTGTAAAATACAGAGAAGCTGTTCAAATGCACCCATGTCTTCTAAAAAAAAAAAAAAAAATTTTGAACCTTCATGTTTTTTATGAACCCCCACCTGATTTTTGCTAAATGTCCATTTACTTCTATGACTTTTTCTTTAAAAAAAGCCCTATTTTTAATGTATTCATGCTGTATGAATAGTCCTTTCAGATAAGAATTTACAAAATCTTGTGAGGGAATTAAATCTTATATGATTTATGACATTATCTAATGCTTTGCTACTTGAGAAAACCTCTGGAGATAGGTTATGTCCCCAAAGGTTAATGACAGTGATTTGAACAACAGTGTGTTCCATTACTACTCTTTTCCCAGTTAGTTTAATTTTCTGATGTTTCTATCCTATTAAAGAAATTTGTTACTATGTCATTTCCAATATATAAGTAGGAAAGCTAGTGTTAGTATTAGGACCTCCATGGAATGCTAATCTTTATCATCTCACTTGTTACATACTGTCTTACAGAATTTCTGCACAAGTTTTCTCAAATGCTACAACAGGGGAGACAGTAAGGGGATTTCACAGAGGCAGCACACACTTCAGACAGGTAAGGTGACCTACCTGCAGATGGCCCCTTGCCCAGGGCTTATGTCACACTTCCCATCATTCAGGCAGAAGTTTGGTTGCAGGTCACAGATGCTGTTGCATGGCAGCCCATCAATGCTTAGGTAGCCTGGGTTACAGACACACTCAGCTTCCCCACTCCAGCGATTTACTAAGCATTCAGAGAATTCATTGCAGGCTTGAAACTTGCAGGGATCTGCTTGCTCACCTGAGAACACACAAAGCAGGAAATATTAACAATAGAGGAGAACCTTGAGGGCTTGATGGACACTGACAGAAGACTCTTTTCCCCAACAGGAGGGGCAGCATCCTTATATTTCCTTGTCTTAAAAAACAATAATAATGAAATTAACACAGTGAAAGTTTTATGTGCAAATATTACCTCATTGTTGAGTGACTGAGAAAAACCTTTGGATTAAGCAGAGTTCAAATGCCTAACAAACTTTAAATCTACTGTAGTACTAAAGTTAATGCTGTACAGAATCAAAATTTCTTTGTAGAAAGCATATTCCCAGTAAGGAAATGGCATCGGAAAAAAACAAGTCAAATACAATTTCTCGTGTTATATTTTTTCCTGTCATCTTGTATACCATTGCTTGTATTTTTATAAATTATTTTTCTCGTTGCCATTGTAATAGTTAATCTTGTAATTGTGTAGATATGCTATTTAAATAATATCATGAATAATATCATATCAAATAAATATCATGAAGTGCTACCTGTAGAGTTAGTATTTCTATTTTTATAAAATGTTTGCACACTGAACTGAGCAAAGCACTGGCTGGCTGCTGCCATGTTTCTCTAATGGTCTCTTACTTAAAATAACATGCAACAACCCAGTATGCATCTTTCCTGAGGAAAAAAATTGTTCTGCTAAGGTAACCAAGTACTAGGAGGTGTTCTACTGTCTGCACAGTGCCTATCACTGGCAAGGCTAAGACCACCCAACAAACCAATTGAAAGGGCAAGTATAATGTGTTCTCTATTCTTATGGGAACACACAGTACCTCAGATGATCTCCTGGCTGCTGTAACTAGGTATTTTACAGACAAGTAAAACACAGCTGATCTCCAGTATTGCTTGTTATAAAAAGTCTAGGCAGTGCACAGGGAAGGGCAAAAGGGCCTTTGGACATTCAGCACCTACTGTGAGGTGCTTTGTTTGCAAGGAACACAAGCTTGTACCATTTGAGATATCTCATTTGCATCAAGCACAAGAGGGCTGGCTTACAGTTAACGCTCAGTATCAGAAGGTTTTTTGAGCTAATTAGACCATCTTTGTAATAGAACTACCTCAAAAGAACAGCTATCACTTGCCAACTGGTAAGCACTGTTGTTTTTTCTTTTAAGACAAGGAACATTTCCTGAGTCCTGTGGTAAACTACTGGCTAACTTGGACAGGGGAAAAAACCTTGTCTCAGAGGATTAAAGTAAGGAGGCCTGGAACTTCTTAGTGCAGCCAAGACCTTACCATAAGAGTCAGTCAGCAGCTGTTACCTGTGCAGATGCCTACCTGGCAGCTAACCTGGCTTCCAGCTGCAGGAAGGATCCCATGTTCTCTCTGACCAGCCTTCTCTGTCACTTTCCAGTGAAAGTGCAGCAGTGTTAGTATTAGATGAGCCTATTTTGTCCTCATATTTCTATGTGGGACCTATAGAGTTAGTTCAGTCTCGATCCCACTGTGATTCTTCTTTCATTAGTCCCTGAAGAGATTTTTGTTTCTTTGCACTCTGTGAAGACTCCCTTTCTAAAGCCCAGTCTGTGAAAAGCAGTGGGCAGTCTCTGAGCTGCTAGGATCCTGAACTTCTTAAAGCAGAAGTTGCTGTAAATCCCTTGCTCTAGACTGCATTTAGCTGCCATCCTTACCTGATTCCACATCCAGGGAGTATTTATCAATGGCCAGGTTCATGGTGTGATATGCAGTGTTGCAGAAGTCTTCCAGGATCATGTACACAGCGTTGGTGACGTTCCGAGGCACAGGTTTGGCAAATTTCATTCGACTGTTCACCACAATGCTGCCATTTCTGAAGTTCAGGATTTCTAGATTCTGGAAGCCTGTCAGATTTGACTGAAGGTAGGGCACCAGCTGCAACACAGGGGATGCAACAAAAAAGCTTAATCTTTAACTAGCTACTCAAGCCAGTTGCACTGTCACTGCATCAGACAGTGGGAGTCTGAGTTATTTTATCCAAACACCACAGCAGGGACATGAAAACTGTACCCAAGGGAGGCTCATGCTGGCAGCTTGCCAGGACCCCGAGTGCTTCAGACATTTCTTAAGAGTTCAATTTATAGACAGTTTCCAAAAAGTCTCCCATAAGAAAATGGTCACTTCAATCAGGAGAGGGTTATTTCCTGATTAAATTTTGGCAATTCTTGCTGTATAATGCCTATGAAGCCTTACTGCTGATCAGTCAGTTTAGGAACAACTTTGTTGCCTGAACTACCTCTAATTTAGGGTAGGTTGAATGTGTTGCAGAAAAATTACCTCCTCACAGCCCCTATGTATTGCTCTCTCCCTGTTGACTAGATATGGAGCACTCTGGAAGCAAGTAAGGTGAGTGTCATAGTGACTTGAGCTGCATAGCTATATTTATTGACACCAGCAAAGCATCTGTACTATTACCATAAAAACTTAACCTTTAGAGAGTCTATCAACTGAATAAAACCCAAAAGAAACAAGCTCTCCCACCCATTTCCAGACAGAATTTTCTCCTGGAGAGACACAAATAATATCTGCAATCACCAGCCCTGAGTTGTTCTCTGCAAAAGAGAGTCAATAAGCTATTATTTATCAGCAAATTTTATCTATCTAGTAGCAGATACTCAGCATAGTAATAATTCTTACCAGTTCCAAGAATCGCTGCTCCAACGCCTTATATTCAGGGGAGTTTTTATTAAACAGGTCCTCTGAAAACATCATGTTGGTAACTCGAAGACTGAAGAACACAACCAGAGCTCGTGACGGGACAGTCGAAGTATCACGATTTTCAAGGGTGGCCCAAGCCACACCAGCCATCTGTGTGGACTGGACGTGAGTTGTTAGTTCCATATGACCTTCAGTCATGGTCCTTCCCTCTTCAGGTAGCTTGGGAGAAAAATGGACAGTGCTCACATGATCACTGTCTACTGAAACATCCAGGACTTTCGTTGTTTCATCTCCTAGCTCCGTTGAGGTAGCCACAGATGGTGGTGCTGTAGATCCCAAAGGAGGGACGTGGGACAAATGCTGGACAGGGCTTGTTGTTACACTCATTGTTACATAAGAGCTCGTAACAGTGGTGAAGCTCATGGAAAGGTGCTTGTCATGGTCTGTATCACCCTGCACAGCCAAGCCCTCGGGAACAGTGGTCTGATCTAGTGCAGGAGGAAATACAGTTGAAACTTGCACTTGAGTGGCAGTCAGTGTTGCTGATTGTTCTGTCTGATCTAATGAGCTTTCCAGTGCTCTGTCAGTAGACCAAACATCAGCTGGTGTCTTCACTTCTGATTCAGTAGTGTCACGGCCTACCACTGATGATTCTGGGGTTTGCTGCTCTTCTGTGAAAGCATCAGGGCTTACTGTGAAAGCACCAGGGCTTACCATGGAAGGATCTGCAGTCAGAATAGTTTCTGAAAAGCTTGTGTCCAAGTGGCCTATTGTAGCAGGTTCAGTTACATCTGACTGCCCCATTGTGATCAGTTCTTCTGCCATTGTCCTCTCTTCATTTTGGTGTTCAGCTGTTTCAGGTATGATGTTCTGACCTATACTGGCCTCTTCAGGTTGCTCCATACTGCTGGTCCCTGTAGATGTAAGGAGACTGTCTTCCACAGACAAACTTGTATAGTGTGGTGAGACAGGGACCTCTCCTGTTGGCATGGCTACAGAGAAATGGTCCACTGAAGGCTCCAAGCCCAAGGATGGTTTAATAAAAGCAGAACTGTCCATGCTTGATGCTTCTGCCTGTGTAGATGGTTCCACAGGTGATGGCTCTTCTGTCTGTAACAGATGAGTTGTAGTCTCTGGAAAGACAAATATTTCAGACTCATCAAGGAAATCTTCTTTTTTATTGGCCATACCTTCATTCTCATCCTTGGAAGGATCATAATCTAATTTATTCCCAGAATTAAGAATATAGTCTAAGATCATGCCTTCAGGAATATCCTCAGTTCTGATTAACAAAGACTCATTGTCATCTTCAAGCCAGCTATCAGGACCAGGGTAGAAAACTGGTTCCAGTGTTGCTTCTCCCCAAGGCCAAATACTTGATTCCATTTCTTTTCCTGAACCATCAAAAGCTGAACCAGACCCATCATCATTTATAACTCCAAGATATATATCAGTTCCATCTTCCATAGGGTGCACTTCTAAGGGAAAATTAATTTCTTCCACAGAATCTGCATTTTCACTGCCTGCAGGACTATCCCGAATTCCTTCTTCCTTCTCAGCAGATACTGTTTCTTTAGTATCAGTCTCTATTAATGACAAAGAGGCCACTGTTGGTGCAGAAAGTGGAGGAACTGTATAATCATCCATGGATGAAGGTTCTTCAGGCACGAGGTGAGGAGGACTTGAAGGCAAAAGATGGTCTTCAGATAGTCCAGTGTCTTCAAACACTAAAAATAAAATCCCAGTTAGAATAGTTCAGGAAAAGTCTTAACTGTAAACACTGGCAAGTACTCTACAAACCCATGTCCTGAAGTGCCCCATCTACACGTCTTTTAAATGCCTCCAGAGATGGTGACTCAAACGTGGGCAGCCTGTTCCAGTCCCTGACAACTCTTTCAATGAAAAAAGTTTTCCTAATATCCAATCTAAATCTCCCCTGGCACAACTTCAGGCCAATTCTTCTCATCCTATCACCAGTTACTTGGTAGAAGAGACCATCCCCCCTCTTGCTGCAACCTCCTTTCAGGGAGTTGCAGACAGTGACAAGGTCTCCCCTCAGCCTCTTTTTCTCCAGACTAAAAACCTTCAGATGGTCCTCATAAGACTTGTTCTCCAAACCCTTCACCAGCTTTGTTGCCCTTCTTTAGCCATGCTCCAACACCTCAATGTCACTCTTGTAGTGAGGGGCCCAAAACTGAACAAAACTGAACACATTTGAGCTGGAGCCTCACCAGTGCCAAGTCCAGGGCCCTATTTTTCCTGGCCACGCTATTCCTGATACAAGCCAGGCACGCTGCTGGCTCATGTTCAGCCGACTGTCAATCAGCACCCCCAGGTCCTTTTCCTCTGGGCAGCTTCCCAGCCACTCCTGCCCAAGCCTGTAGCATTGCATGGGGTTGTTGTGACCCAAGTGCAGGACCCAACACTTGGCCTTGTTGAACTTCATACAGTTGGCTTCAATCCATCCAACTTGTCCAGATCCCTCTGCAGAGTCTTCCTACCCTCAGGCAGATCAACACTCCTGCCCCATTTGGTGCTGCCTGCAAACTTACTGAGGTTGCACTCAATCTCCTCATCCAGATAATTTATAAAGATATTAAAAAGAACTGGACCCAGCACTGAGCCCTGAGGAACACCACCTGTGATCAGTCACCAACTGGAATTAACTCCATTCACAACAACTCTTTGGGCACAGCCATCAGCCCAGTTTGTTACCCATCAAAGCCATGAGCAGCCAGTTTGTCCAGGAGAATGCTGTGGGGTTTGTTGTTTATGACAAAAAGAGTCAAATTCCATTCGTTTTGTTGTCTCCAGATCTGTGTTCAGCATGTTTCTTGTGAAATATCCTGGCCTTTGCATGCTGAAGTTAGAAGGACCCCTGTGGATCTCTCCCACTTGTCATTCAGATATTCTACGGGCCACATCAAGACTGCAGAGCAAGCAATAAGTCAGTAACTGTGTGGTGTGTCCTTAGGCTGTCAGCCTACTTCAGAGATCAGTTATCTCTACATGGCATCACCTAAACATGCCCTATACAAACATACTTCTGTGCAATTGAACAAGCACCGTGTGCCTACCATTTCCTGCAGGGATAAACAGGCATTATTAGGCTGTTACAGTTTATCTTAGCTTATTACTCTTGGATACATGCACAGAAGAAAGGGAAAAACTATTGGAGAAAGATATGCAGGTTTTTAGACCTTTCTGAAAAGTCATTGTGAACTATACATTTGGTATACATCAGGAAACACTATCATTTAATTTGAAACTGCAGTCACTGGCATTAGCTTACCATTTAAAGAGCTGGAGGCAGAAAGCCATTCCAGAGAGTCGACAGAATTACTTCCGAACACTGTTGCAGTGGCCAGATGAGGAGTCTGATTCCCATCTTCTAAATTCAACCCATCAGGCAGAGGAGTGACATCAGTCTCTGAGGATAGAGGAGCTTCAGGAGCCAAACTGGCCTGAGAGTCCAGATTTCCTGGTCTTGGCCAGATTTCATTGTCATTGGACTGTTCACTCTCTGAAGTAGAATCTGTTTTGGTGAAGTCAAAGGGCAAGGTATTGCTCACAGTTGATTCATCTGCTGAAGGCCGTTCAGCTAAAAAGGTGCTGTCCTGGAACATAAACCCACGATTAATATTTCCATGACAGGGGAAGCATTGGCTGCCTGCATTGGTCTGAACACATGGAGGGTGCCAGCAGCAGCCAGCAGCAAAATCTGGTAGTGCTGCATCTGAGAGAAAGTAACGCACAGCAGCAGGAGGGGCCAAACTGGAAGGACTGACAAATATATACTCCTTGCTAGTTATGTGCAATATACACATAAAAATGCACATCCTTGTGACATACATTTCATGTCCAGTCATGTCCACTAAAAGGGAAAAGAAGCCATTCAGGTTGTTTTGAGTGCAGATTCAGTTACGGAACAAAGAGATTTACCACCTATACCCACCCCCACATCTCCTTTTCTTTCCTGGAAAAGTGGATCTATCCATTTCTAATTAAGCCAATACTGCCTGTAGTCCTAAGGCATGAAGAGGTGTTAGCAGCTATTATTCATCAGCTACATAATCAGTAGTGTAATCATAATATCGCCTTTATGATACACAAAACAGTTTAGAAACTCAACTTGAATGTGTGGATGTCTATGGACATTTAGTGCTACTTTTAGTACCTGGGTATGAGAGCCCAGAAGGGAAACAAAGACCATCATGTACAGAATACCATTTAGAACCTAGAGTAACTTTATTCTCAGAGATGCCTGTGCAGGAAAAAAAAAAAAAAAAAAAAAAAAAATCTATCAGCAGTACTGTTGAACAACAAAGAGTAGGTACAATGAATTTGCAAATTGTTTGAAATGTAAAAAAAGAATTTCAATGCTCCAATTTGCATATCATTTGCTTACTACTCCATACCCAAATCATTATTTATTTTACAGTTAGAAGACTAAATATATTTCATCTTTGAATATTAATCTGCTATCATGTGTCTCATGAGGTAATGACATTGGGAAAATTCAACTAAGATAAAATTATTTGATCAAGAGGAGAAAAGCAAGATGGCTAAAACTAAGGAATTAGTGCTTCTAATTAGTGCTTCAATTCTGTGTAATAGTCTGATATAGACAAAAAAATCCCTTGAAGCATGAAAAAGTGCCAAACAATTCCAAGAAGAAACATTTTACTAAGAACTAGCCAAGTGAGGATGGTAACTAGTAAAGTTAAGTGGGTAGTAGACACAAGTTTCTGTAATACACATTACAGTTCAAAACAAAGTACTGATATAACTAATTTAAATTCTTGTCTCATCTCTTTCTTTAAATTGATCAGTAAACAAAAACAAAACAAAATAAAACAAGAAGAATCCAAATACTTTTGAGTTTTAGATTTTACTCCTGGTTGAAACATGGGGGAATTAAATTTTCAACTTCATTCAGACTGCATTTGAATGCTTTGGAAACAAGCCAGTTAAGGTATTTTTACTCAATTATTTATCTACCTGCACTGATCACATTTTTTATAGCCAGCTGTTATGCCACTACAGTCTCCTCACATTGTTTTTAAATTTATATGGTAAAAATCAGTTGAAAAGTATATATACCATACAGACATGTGCTCCAGCAATTATCTTTTTTGGCAAAATTGACCACTATAAATAAAGCTGTAAAAAAAGTTACTGTTCAAGATTAGAAACAAATTACACCTATAAAATTCCATAAAGAATGAATAAAGACTACCAGCAATAGCTTCTCAATACAGTTCTGTTGTTGTTTTTTTTTTAATGTGAGCATTTATTTGCCAGGGATTGCACTTCATCATTTATTTGAATGTGGATAGATGTTCCTATGACAACTAACATTATTCAAAGATTCTTGCTACACTGCAATACATTATATTAACAAGCTTAATATCATTTTGGCAAGTTCTGGTTTTCAATAATGTCTTTTGAAAGGCTTACAAGTATGACAGATGACTGCAAACAGAAAACCCCTTCCTTGTTTTTCCATTTGCTGCTGCCAGAAAGGCATTGTGTTCAGCAAGCCAGAGCAGCCTACCTATTACAACTCAACAGAAATAACAAGAAAATACAGATTTCAGAAACTAGACTTGATTTTTTTCTTCCCTTTTATGAGATCTGAAAAACTCAGAAACTAATCAATTATGGGTACCATCTGCTAGTAATCAGATGGTGAAGTCATGATGGTCCCACATTATGTCATGAGTATATATGATAATACAAATTCAACTTATTTTCAAATCAGCTACCTATGAAAAATAATAGGAAAAATCTTTTTCAGAGGTAACAGTTCTACTTAATATCTACTTGAACCATGAGGGTTTGACATCTGTAGAAGTACCTGACTGATCACTTCAGTCTTGTTTACTGTTTAAGCATGTTTATGATTTTCTTAAATTTATCTGAAATTATTTTCCAAATTTTCTGTGCTTTGCAGATTGTACGTGGCTGGGTCTTGGATATATTCAATAACTCTAACGTAATTGGAGCTTTTTGACAGCAGACATAAATGATACTAATATTCAGAATACATTACTAGAAAAATGTAACTTCCAGAATTTTTTCCTGTACATACTATTCCCTAAAACTGACTTAGAATTTCTTATTGCTAAAAGTCACCTCTACTGCCTGCATATCTGTCACAGTATCCACATATGGAATGTAAAGATGGCAGAATTCTTTCTCTCACTAAAATAAACATCTGAAACATTTTAATCTAGTTAGCTAGCTAGTAAATCTAGTAAAAAGAAACACTTTTCCTGAAAGTTAACTTAAATTCATGCTTATCCAACACCATGTTTAAGCCATTTATGGCAAATCAGTAGAAATGTGTATTTTAAACATCAATAATTAGCTTTTACAGCCTGGGGAAAACGGGCATGAAGGTACTAGATACTAGACCTGTGACCATTCTAACAAGATTAATTTGGGTTCTGTGAAGTTACTGACAATTTTCCTTCGATAAAGATTTTAAAGGTTGGCCTGAAATGAAATGTCTGTTATCACAGCATTACCTCATAATGAACATAGTGAAAACCCACCATCAGGCACAGGTGAATCTAGATTTTGTGGCACAAACTGAGCTCATTTCTTCTTCGAAGGCACATCTGTGTTACAGAACACAGTGCAGTGCAGAAACCTGCTGGATAAATCCTTAAGCCCAGAGAATCCTTCACCATTCAGAACTTCTAGATGTTGGCAGAACTGATTAACCCAATCCTGGCATTGCTGGCACCTAACTTGGTATCACTGTTTAAGGCCCCCTTAGATTGTACCAACATGGTCAGGGATGCTGCCTCCTGTCAGTGGGGAACCTGGGTCTATGTCTTGGGTTGTTCCAGAGGTAGTTGAGGGAAAGAAAAAGCAACTGCTAGCTAATACTCCTCTGTTTCCTTTGATGGCATTCACAGGATGGGCAATTATAAAAGTGAATTGAGAATTGTCAGTGAAAGCAATACAGTAACAAAAGGAGCATATGAAACCTACCCTCTTATCCCTCCTAGCAGCCAGCTTTAGTGTTCATATCTATTTCTCCCTTCCCAAAGAAAGGTAGTATTGTGGCAAGAATCATACCTTTAGCACAATTTACAGTCTAAACATTATGAAAAAATGGGCAAGGGATGCCTAAGAAGCAAGAGGTTCTGCCAGATAACAGAGGAATACAGAAAATACAGAAAACTGTTAAGCAATAGATATCAAATTATCAGTTGAGATTTCACCAGAGTTTTTACTCCAGTATAAGGTGTGCCTTCACTGCTACTTATTCTGCACGGACAACGGGGTAGAGAAGCTCCTGGTGCTGGCTGTAATTGCACCTTGCTGAATTAAGTTGTTAAGATGTGTCCAAAGGCCATAGCTCAGAACATACTTACATCAAACTCAGGGCGCTCCAGCACAACTGGGTGCTCAGTAATCCAGGACAGGTCTTCTGGTGTAGGGCTTAGTACTTCTTTCACTGTGGAAATACAAATACTTGAGATCCAAAGGCTGCAGTAGCAATGTAAGGAAATTCTTTTGAAGACTGACTGAAAAACTCTTCCTTATCTCAGAGATTTACGAGTAAAGTCTTTTCAACAAGTTTGCTGGGGAGATTTCCTTTCTGGAAATGCCCCTAGATCACTGACAGGATGTACAGAAGAAAGATGAGAACAGAGGCTGGACAACACTCCTCTACCACCTCTAGCAGGTTTGTTGAATATTCAGCATTAAGGCAGAGATTTTCTTAGTGCTGTTCAAGGCCAACATGGGGCTACTAAGCTGAAGGTCATCTTGGTGCAATGTGCACCATGTGAACCACATTTCCCCTTCTATTTCCATTAATTTTTGGAAGTGCTACTGAAATTGAGTATCACAAACTTCACTGTCAAAAAAAAAAAAAAAAAAAAAGAGAGAGAGGTTAATTTGCGTTAAGAATGGGATTACTGTGAATGACTTGGTCTGGTTAAGATCAGAGCAAAAAAAACAAAGCTGTTTTCCTTGTGTTCTTTTTTTAATTATTCAGAGGTCATCTGAGTTATCTACTCTTTTATTAGATTAATTTTAGATAGAAAATTTTAGAAAACTTTAGATATGTGGCCATCAGTGGGTCTTAAAAAATACTCACCATTAGTCAGTTGGAGAGAGCTAGGGTCTAAGGACATGGAGGTGTTTCCAAGCAAGGCATTTTTCTGGAGAATTTCAGCAATATAATCTCGGAAATCACTGATGGTGTACACAGCTGTTGGATTATCCTCTATGCCCATAAAGGAGTTGTCCTCCACCTTGTTGGAGTGAAGGTTAATCAGGTCCCAGGTGGCATTGCTGATGGCTCTTCCATCAAACGTAACAGCATAGTGAACTTTTACCCCACTTCAGTTGTACAAAGGGACAGAGAACACAGATGAGAGACGTGAAGTTTTCCAACATAAACCAAACACTGTCATTTTTTTCTCCCCAAGAACCTGTGTCAATACCCCTTTTAAAAATAAAAATACCTTGGTTTCAAGGGTTCTAGTTAAAGCCAACATAATTCTTTTCACACTTGTGCCTGCCTGCCTCTGCTTTCCACTGCTGCAAAGTTCTCAAAGAAAGGGCTACCAGAACCTGACATCTGGTCTCGTCTGGTCCCAGCTCTGTGTTTCTACAAGTGAATGGTAGACAGACCACAAGCAGACCAAAACGTTGGCTTTCTGCCAGCATTACTAATGGGCCCACCAGCACGCAGTGCTGTGAGTGATGATTTTAAGACCATGCCAGTAATGGGAATAGCTCTGAGGTATGGAAACAGCCAGGAAAAACAGGCTGTATATAGTAGCAATATACAGGAGCAAGAAGGAGCCCTGATGACTGTCACTGTGGAGTGTCAAATCTGCTTGAAATAATGTGCTTAATAGCAATGAAATGGTATTTAATACAGCTTATAATTGGGAATGCTTTTCTAGACTCATTTGATCATTTATTCTTTAACAAAGTTTTGTATCTATGTACAGCTTAGCTTTTTTCATATTAACTCCTACATGTTCTTAATTTCCTTTCCTGTAACATCTGGCTGTCCTTTCCCACATGACAGAGTAGGCAGCAGTCAGACTGACCATACACTGGGCATAAATAAGCACAGGGGAGCTTTAAAAAAGATAATGTATCTTGGCTGTACACAAGCAAATGAAGTAATCTATGAAGTGTTAGAAAAATGTGCTCCAAAGAGAGGTTTTCCTCATTCCACGGAGCTGAACTGGATTGCCAAAGTAATGGCTGTTCAGAGAAGTCTCTAAAGCCCCAGCACCAGATACCATAGAGACACAGACTACAACCAGGAGCCTGCTGGAGTTTTGCTCCTGGCTCTGTTGTTGAAATGAGCCCAACACGGGCTCATCACACATCACCATGGGCAGTGTTAGCAGAGGAATTAAAAAAGGACAGGAGGAGTGAAAAGGCGCAGCAAAGATGGAATCCTGTATGCTCCTCAGAAGTTACATTTAGTTTGAAGACAACTGTGCTGTCAGTTGCAGTTAATAATTTCTAAGAACTATGACACCATCCTCTATCTGGAAAGGACTAAAACATCTGGTGCTTGGAACATAGCCTTTGTCAATAGCTGCATGCATCTTAGCCTGCAGTACTGCAGAGGAGTAGAGGAGGGCTTTAAGTCATATTGTTTGTCAAGAGATTTGCATTTCGTAACCTCTCTTCTAAAACCAAAATGCTCTTCCTTAATAAAACTGTTTGTGGAAACTGGTTACACCTTTGCTGAGAAATAGAGAAAAGAAAATAATAGAACTAGTAAGTTAAGTGCTGCAATTCATTTTCTGTCTTGTGAAATTCTTAGAATACTAGAGAAGAAAAATTTTAGAAGCTTAATCTTGCATAAGTCTGTTGAAAACCAAGTCCAGAATGATCCCATCTTTTGCTGAGGAACTTTTCTAAACTACTACTAAGATGTGCTAAGATGTGTTCCTCTGGTCTGGAAGAAGCTAAGTCAACTGCATTTGCTGGAGAAGTATGGTTTCCTTACCTAATTTATTTCTATAATAATAACCATCCTATATCTGTTCAAGACTTTGCTGCAAACTATAAAGACCCTGAGTCATCATTAAGCAATTGTTTTCTTCACAAAAGAGGCTCCTATACACAAGTTAGCCCCATAGCTGACTTTGTACAAAGACTTTTCCGAAGCAGTTTGTTACAATTAGAACTTAAATAAGCAAATTAGGTTTATCAAAAAGATCAGTTATTTGCAGTTCCTGGTAGAACCCCCTCACATAGTATTTCTGCTGGATCTCTCTCTCTCTCTCTCTCTCTCTCTCTCTCTCTCTCTCTGGAGCCAAAACTACAAATCCCCAAAACAGTGTAAGGTAAACATATTTTTTCCATCCGTATTTTGACAATAACTATAAAAAAGTTGTCTTTACCTGTCCTCCTCAGGAGAGCTGAATATAGAAACAACACAAAAACAACAGAAAAAAATCTTAAATAATTGTTATAATTTCTTTTAAGTCTTCTACTTTTAACAAATTTGCTTTGGGATTCTACAGGGCACACAAATTTGAAAAAGCATATAGCAAAGTAGTTGTAAGTTACACTGCTACATAACAAACTGTTCTGCTTTCACTGAACTGAGGTATTTCCTACTGACCACAAGGAATCACAAGGGTGGAGAGCAGAGCCATCTCAACTCATTGCAAATAATGCAGTTAAATTGCTGTCAGTACCAAGAAAAATCAAGGCTCACTAAATCTACCTCAAGGTTTAGTTCACAAACACATTTTTTGTCATGCACAGCAGAGCACAGAGCTCTGGTACTCTGCCAGAAATATCCACCTTTTATTTCTCTTCTCAAATGAACCAAGTGCTTGCAATTGTATTAGACTACAGATACCAAGTTGGAAGGTTTGGCAACCCTCCAGGCTGGAAACTAAACAGAGTCTAGGGTTCCAGCCATAAAATCTTTCTCACTATGGCTGCTCTGTTACCTGCATGTATTCTCACAAGAATATTCCTGCCAATAAATTTTAAGCAACATAGCTTACAAAGTCTCAGACAAGTCACAATTTAGATTAGCTTATGCAGAGTCTCATTAGATTCTGAAAGTTATATTCAGTACATTGAAGAAAAATCGTAACGGGTGATTCATTTACCCAAAACTCAGACATCAGATGTTTCATGCATAACAAGTGTCCTTTTTCCCCAAATTAACTTAAAATGTCATTCTAAAACACAAATTGCTTTGACAAAACTCATCTTAAAAAAAAATATTTATAAGGATGGAGAGAGCTAAAACATTGGATATCATTTATTAACCTTTCCACTCACCTTTGCTTTGAGCAAAGGCAGAAAGACCTTTACATATCTCAAACACCAGGCTTTAAGAGTCATCCCAAATTAAGAAGTTTACAAAAAATTTTAATACACCACATTTTAGCAAAAAGGTTTCTGTGTTGTTCCTTGTTTAATTCTAGGATATGTCAACAGTATTGAAGAAGTATCAGATACCAATTTTAAATTAGTATGCCTTGTCTTGAAATCAAGGCAAGCACATCATGTGAGATTCTCTGGGAAATGCCAGGAGCAAAAAAGAGGTTGTTAAATGTGCATATAGTTCTGTATTTCTAATTCAATCTCTGTATATTGAAGTACCAATATGAAAACACTTCCATTAGTTAATACATCCTAGGAACTCCCATGCACATGCCTGACATTCTTCCAGGCAAGGTGCTAGCACACAGCACCATCATACATGGTCAGTTTCAATCACCACAGTATCATGACTGATACATCAGTATCTTTTTACCTGAAATCCAGGACATGGGTGCTTTTGTATCCAGGTAGTCCTTCAAATACACTTTTAATCTATTTTGGGAAGAAAACAAAAAATTAGCACAGATTTCCTTCACACTATTCATTTAGTTAAAAATCAGGAAGTATTTTCAATATATCATAAAAATGTGCCTAAGCTGGTATATCTAATAGGAGAAAAACTGTTGAATAGACTCTCTCTTCATGGAAGCAGAGTTTTTGTGGCATTGCTTCATTATTAGAAAAAGAAAATAAAAAGCAACATCCAGCATTGTATAGAAACATTCAAAGGGGGAGAAATTCAAACAGACTCTGCAGAGATCTGTGCTGCCCATAGCAGACTACATTCTTTCTCTTATTAATGAAGCACAAACCCTTCTCTGCCCAAAAATACCCATTACCTCCCAAACCTCTCTGGATTAAAAAGAATTCAGAAAAATGCTTTGGACCTTAGCAATTTAAACAAGAGAAGCAGCAACCTCTTAGACTCCAAAGAGGCACTAATACATTACAAAGTGCAAAACACTGCTCAAGTCCTATGTCCTACACGTAGAAAGGGCTCAGGAGTCACTGGCAGTGCTACTCAAAAAAGGTGACTGGGGGCAGCAAAATGGCAGCACATCCAGGCCTAAATCAAGTAAGCAAATGTTTTACATAAGACAAAAACAAAAAATAGAATATTGATGGTTCATGCTGGTTTGGATTGGGTTTTTTCCCTCCCAAAAGACCCTTGCCAGTTGAGAATTCTTTTTTACTCCTCAAATTCTTCTGCCCCTCCACAATATCCCTATTTTTAAACTTTCTCTGGTGAGACTTAAAGCATCTAAGTGCTGCTGTCTTTCTTTTTTCAAGAGATTCCTCTTCCAAGCACAGAGAAAACCAGGCAAGGGATCAAAGGAGTGGAACATCCATGTGCCAGGTGGACTCTGTCCCATCTGACATTTCTTCCACACACACACACTATGGCATTGCTACTTGGCCACACAACTAGGAAAATTAAGATGTTTAGCCTATGCTAGCAACTTGTGACAGTTGTGGTGATGCTTTTTGGCTGCAGTGAAGAGTACATCTCTTTCCCATCTGGCCCGGGATCTGGCAGAGGGTTAGCCCCAGTAGAAGAGATTGAACAGAGAACCCCAACTAAATTGAACTAAGAAGGAAGCAAAGCTAAAGAAACAATAAACTGCATGATGTACTGCTGTATGGCATCCTAGATGCCTCTCCCAAAAGAAAGGAAAGAAACTCTCTGCACCAAGAAAATGATGAGATAAAATTACCATAGTTATAAGCAAAATACAAAAACTATGGAAACAATAAAGAGGAAAGTCAGAAAGCAGCAGTATGATCTTATTTTAAATACGCTTTTGTATACTGGTGGTCCAGTAACTTTGTAGGACACAAATTAAAACCTTAAATTTGAATTAAAATGAAATTAACTTGAAACCAAGTTTTTAAAAATCACGCATATATGAATACATATATATGTACACACATTTTTTTTCTTTGAAATAGGTGCCTAAGCGTCTAAACCATGGTTCATTCCCCCTGACTCCAATGAGATTTAAGCATGTGTTTAAGAACTAGCTGGAAGGTTTTTAGATGTGCTCACATGCACTGCTGATTCTGGGCATAGATGAGAAGAAAATGTTGTCCTGGCAGCCCATATTTCAAACAGTATCTCACTGCAGTGCACAATGATTCATTCAAAGAAATGTTGCTCCTGAGCAGAAATAATGAATGAGCTCTGCAGTCTGTGATTTCCTCTGATTTCCCCATCCATCACCTACTCTGTATAGATGGATTCTCTAGGCTGATGCCAGAGTTTCTTCTACAGGCCAAAATCTGGACATCGTGTAATCATTAAGATATCCTATAAGCATTATAGTGCTCAGCTTTTGTAGGAGACCCAGAGCATGCCCACATAGGCAGATGCTGATGGACTGCTACACCTTCTGCCTGCAGCCCACATTAATGCTGTGCTATACCTGAATTTTTCAAGTTGCCTTCCAGCACTACCTGAGCACAGGTTGGTGGCTCTGAACTGCAGCTGATTCATGTCCTGACATTCCAGAGTAGAGGCAGGCTGGCTTGCTAGGACCCTTAAATCATCTTTTTTTATTTCCCAGTTTCAAGCCAACTACATTAAAGAATTCAAACTGGACAGTAAGATTAGAAAGCGCTGAAATAAACTTTAAACATGTTGGTCACTAGAGAGATGATAACTATATCTTTAAAATTTAGGGTTTTCAAGTCCTAAAACTTTAATGAATTTGCATCAAGAGGCAAACAAGAATCTTGACACTTCTCTGCAAATTTAAAAGGTCTTCTGCAGTAACACTGACAGGGAGAGGTACAGAAAAATTCTTTCTGGAAGCACAGTAAGGACAAAGTTAGCTTAGGCAGAAAAAGGTGTTTAAAAGGGCCACAATAAGTGGAAATGTTTTTCATTTGTTATAACATCCAGATTAATTCCTCCTGTAAACAGGAGGCAAAAATAGAGTAATGAAACCAGAAGGGGAGTCCTACAAGCAGGTCCTATTTAAAGCATGTCCCCATTCAGGTGTTGAGCATAATTTTCTAGTCCTCCCAGAAGCATACTTTTACCTCTTTTGCCTTCAAAAAATGTTAGCAGGCTGTTTTCGTAAGTGTCCTGGTTTGAGCCAGGACAGAATTAATTTTCTTTCTTTAGCTTAAGTCCCTTCTAAGTAGTGACACTTGCAGAAATTAAGAGCACGATGAGGTGAAGAAACTCCGGAGTCACGGCAGCGCCTGTAGGAGGGGTGGGGAGGGGTGGTGAGAACAGCAGCTTGGTGACAGTGGTGGGATTCAAAGCCCTGCCACAAAAATTACTGGAAACACAAAAAGATCAACTAGAGTAATTGGTCCTTGGCACCTGGTCAGTTTATACTCAATGTTTGGCACTCCACTACTTAAAAAAAGGCAGCATGTCAGGCGAAACAGTATTCTCACAGCGAGTGCATATTTTCCAGCCTGCCTCAGGCTACAAAAAGCCCTAAGGTGATTCTGCAGAGCCCACAAGAAAAAGGCAGTCCTAACACAGGTTCTATGTGCTACTACTGCTTTGCAGAGCCTGCAAAAAGAAAAAGGAAGTCAGGGAAGGTAATCACCTGAGAAATGAACTGTTCCGAGAGCTGCTGATGCTTCGCAGAAGCTGGGTCTCTCAGCTCCTCACTGTACTTTTCACCAGTGATCACAATGCTGAACTCAATCATCTGTTCAGTTTTGGGTCTCACTAGCTTCTCTTCCTGCTTCTTTATCTCATTATTGATCTGGTAGGGAAGGAACAGAGAAGAAAACAAGAGGTAATTTAATGCTGGTTTTGTTTGTTTTGTCCTTTGGGTTTTTTTTCCAAGAAATAAATAGTTTTTACTCAGCACAGACAGATTCCTACCTATCCTGGATTTACTCCATGTAAAAAGCATCCCTAAATATGTACATGTACATATGGTCTGCCATCTCTCAAGAGCACACTACAGTCCTAAGCTTGGGTCCCAACACCTTTCTTATATGGCCCAGAAACTTCTCCAGTTGCTGCAACCCTGGTGGTTTCTCCAGCTCACTGTGTGGCAGAAAACCTGTTCTCTGTCCATAAATGCTGTAAGGAGAGGAGCACCTCAGGGTACTATTGGTGGGCCACAGTGATGATCATGGATATACTTAATGACACATGAAAACTGCAGTTCAAAGCCCAGCGTGCTCACTGAAGCCACAAGCATACCTGTTCACCTCTCTCTCCAACAAGGCTTATAAAGCCCCAGGGACAGAGATGGACACTAATAATGCAGTCTACTAAGCAAGAACATTTTTTTTTTGAGAACTCTTGTATTGCAGATAATTCTGGTTTTCATTGGTACATGCTTACTGTAGCACAAGGCCATCTTGTTGGCCTCAGCTACAGACAGAAATCCAGTTGTGTGGAATGTTGATGAGACAATTTACCATGCAAATACGGATACACCAACAGGTCAGCTGAGCCCAGTAGGCTGGTTTATCCCCAAATTCACTCATTTATCACAAAACTCCTGCATTGCAGTACTATTCCACCTGGAAGGCAAGTTCCCTTTGCCAGGTTCTACGTTCAGAACAAGACATCGTGTTGTTCAACCTCAGTAAGTGAAGAATCCTCCCAGATATACAGTAGGCACTGGGGAGATCTGTGGGGACCTCTGCTGAGCTTAAGTGGTGGGCAGTGACCCAAGGAGCCCTGGAGCAGTGGCTGTGCAATGCATCAGGGAAGCATGTAGCTGTCCTGGCTGACACAGCCAGCAGTGAATTCCAAGTTTAATACCACACTGATTTAAATTAGAGCAACACAGTAAGAACACTTTCTGCATAGTTCTACAGCCAGCATCCTAGTCCTTTTGATATACTGAAAGACATCAGAAGAAAACAGATTTTGTTTCATGGTTGTGTTCTTAAACCACAAAAAAGAAGGGAGGGGATTTGCAGGGGAGAGGAGGATAGGCTGGCTTAAGTTAACTTTAGCCAGATAGCCAGCTGCCTTTGAGCTGTCTTTGGCTATTCCCATGCAGTTGTGGTTTTTTTCCCTGTTAAAAAGGAAAAAAGAGCCAACAAAACAGACTTTATAAGGAAAGCTGCAGCCTGTGTTATGTATGGTACAGGAAATGGAAACACTTTTCTCCAGAAATCTTAGCTGCCACCAGTGAGCAACTTGCACAGTGTCTAGGGACCCTCTAAAAATTTTGAGCTAAATCCTCTGCCTCTCCCTGTCCCTTTTTTACTAGGTAACTTTGTTAAGGACCAGAATGAATGGTACACTACTTAAAGCTAGCCAGCACTTGAGAGATAGGTAATTAGCAGGCATGTATGTGCTGCCTGCTGCTGCTGCATGGTTGTTTACAGCTCCATGTGGTTTGGTGGTATCAGTCACCCAAACCCTACAGCACAGTCAACAGATCAGGAAAGCAGATGATGAGTTTTGCTAGCTCTGTCTTGTAACCTGCAATGCATTTTGGCTGCATGGAGCAAGGATGAGGTGTGCTGGAACTGTATAGAGTGAAAACACTGTAGCAGCAGCAATCTAATTATGGTTTCTTTGTGATTTAGTGAGTGGTCCTGTTCTTTGCTCAGGCAGAAATACTTCAGGCATTTCTGTCCCAGAAAAGAATAATGGTGTACATGGGATCAAACCACAAGTGTTCTTGGTACATAATATAAAGTCAGATCCTGAACTGGAGTCAGAAGCTGTCTGCCTTTTTCAAATTCGGTATTTATCCTTGGAAACACAATATCAGAGCTCTGCAGGCAACCCCAAAAGCTCTAGGAGAAAGTACAGTTTGGTCCTGCTTAGCTTCATGACCCTAGTAGATTTCAGAATAGTGCACAGTACCATAAATCAGCTTCTATTTGTATGCAGCATGTGCAACTTGGTAAGCTTCTCAGTAAAGCCAGTGAGAATTTAACATTTATAACACAAAAGCCAGCTGATTCATACCAGTGCTTTGCAAAATTTTTTTTCAGTCCTGTAGACCTGTGAGTACTGCAGTTGGAATCTAGAGTTTGAGCGTAAATTTTAATCCAGAGGAGCTATTTCCTGGAAACAAAATACTTCCCTGGGACCTGTATGGTGGTCAGCACTTCTGAAAGTCAGCTCACTTTTGCAGAGACATTTTAAGTACGTGATGTAGGCTTTCCTGTGTCAAGAATTTTGGTTTTGGTATCCAGGTAAAGCTGACTGCAAGATGATAAAGAAAAGTTCACTTATGTCAGCAGAGGAAAAGGATCAGAGATTCAGAAGGAATCTCCAAGACTATCCTGGCCACCTCTGTGCTGTTCTACACAACTGGACGACTTGGATGGTTGCAACAGTACTGCAATCAATTTAATGTTTATTTAGCAGGTGTTTACATAGCAATAATAATACTCCACATTCTTCTAGGAGCTTACAAAAACCCTAGGCATTCCTGACGTGTCCTATATCACTAGCAAATCCTCACCTGATAGCTCAACTTATCCCTTCACTCTCACTGTGGGGGACATGGCATTGCAAATGAAAAATACTTACCCAGGAAATTATATTAAAACTTTCTTAGGTTCTTGCCCTGTTTTTAGGAAACCTTTATTTGTGTTAACACGCTACACTAATAACACCTTTAAGTATTAGGAAACAGTATTACTTAAGAAAAGCAACAGCATACTGAAACAAATGAAAAAATAACCAAACCACTCACAGTAGTGTCTGCATCTTCCATCTCATGGACAGTACCGCCCACAGGACTCTCAACAGTGATCTCATGAGGGAGAGGAACATTGGCAGCTGCATCTGAGTTTGAAAGAGAGCAGTATTCTTTGGTTTGTTTTGCCTTTTTTTTTTTCCAATACCTATGTATGTGTAGATCCACATAGAAGCAGTTCATCAAGCATAAACCAACAGTAAAATCTGATTCCTATTCCATCATCCTGACAGAAACAACACAGGAAACACCTGAAGAGCCTGAGGAAAAGTATCAAATAGACTAATCAAAATAAAATGCTAACGTTCTGTCTAAGCAGATGTATTTGGGAACACAAAGTTAAGTGCGGTAAAAAAGACAGCTAATTTCTCAAGTAGAAATTTCATGACTCATACGATAACAAAATACTGTCAGCATATAACATAATCTTCAGATCACAAAAAGCACCGTTTGGAATTGCCAAATTCACAGCTCTTTCTGAAATCCAAACACCTCTGAACTTTTCAATTTTCTACTAATTCGTAATCAAACTTGACAGGAGTTAGATGAAAACTCACCTCTCAATGTGGTAACATCAGCATCCAAAGCTGGAGTTGGAGTCCCAGTACTGCTAAATAAAATAAAATCAAAAATTGAAAGTGGACAGGGTGAGACAGATTTATTAGGTTTTGATTTATCTGTGATTTTGCTGCCACACCAAAATACGTTTGCAGAAGAAATTTGTCATGGTACTATTTTGAAGATTACTTCATAAAAATAGTGTTTGCAATATTTCAGTAATCTTTTGCAACTTAAATATTGGGTCACTTCCATCACACAACACATCGTGTGCCCCTCCAGCCTGCTAACCTCCTTACTTTGCAATTGTCATCCCTCCCAAATAACACACTTTGCCTTCTAGCCTTTCTGTAAAGGAAGCAAATGTGAAGACCAGAGATTAAACACTAAGATAACCTGTAACATTCCACAAAATACTGAGATTTAAAAATATTCTCCAGTGCACTAAGACATCCTAACTGTACTTAAACCACTGCAAGAAAATGGGTTCTTTTCGTTGTAACTCTTACCCTGCTTCTTAAGAAGTCTTCAAAAGGCACCAGTTTCCAAATCCAATTATTGCATTCAAACACACAGAAAAAAAGTCTTGGCCAAATGTGAGAAAGAAAAATACTTCAGAAAAAAATCAGATGAAGACAGTCAGCCTGACAAAAAACTAACAGCTTTGGCAAGGCGCTCTTACAGTAAACCTGAGTTCCTTGGTGCCAATTCTGTAAGCCCTGAGTGACTGTCAAGTTATCAAGAGTGGGAGACACGCTCTGACAGAAACAAATCTTTCCTGAATGAAGGAAAAATTAGTTGTCAGGTTTGTCATATTTTTATAATATGTCCGATTTGTAAGATTGGAAATCTAAGTGCTGGGGAGAGTGAGCTTCTAAAGATCACTGAACTTCATTGCACTAAGATATTTCTGTCACTTCTCATGGGAATCCTTTTTTCTTGGTGGTCATACTTGTGCCATAAAAAAAGCATTGCAGCAAGGAGACTTCACTGTAATATACACAAGAACTGATACAACATGAGCCAGGGTTCCTAGCCTTGCCAGATCTGATTTTTGATTCACGTGCTAGTTTACTGGTCTTGCAGTCTGTCCTCAAGCAAAAGTCCAGTCAAAGCTGATGGACATTTTGTCTCCCTCAGCATGTATAAGCAATCTATCACTCCAAAAAACAAAGGCTTCCAGCATCAGCCAGACAACCAGATCCAAGGTTACCATACTAAAAATACCAGGGCATAAGTACGTGATAGTTTCACTGAGGTAACATCTCCAACTGTGTCTCTCCCTGCCTCTCACAGACACATATCACTGACCAATAAACAGACCTGAAGATAATTTATTTTCTATTTAAGCCAAGAATCTTTTCACCCATCCTTTCCTTGGAGGCACAGGCTAGTCTTGTGCGTAATGATTAACTATACCAAAATATAGCAAATTCAGGGAATGTTAAACTGACAGGGTGAGATCTATGTACCAATTGCAAAACATTACAAAACTAACCTGCGGATGAACAAAGCATGAAATTATTCAAGAGCTTAAACAGAACTTTAATGCATTTTTTTTTAACAACTAAAGTACATGAGCCCGTGCAAGTTTTGAAACGTAGTTATTTGTGTCTGCTTCCATCTTGTGGACACTGGTACCTGTTTTCAGCCAGCACAGCACAGGGTAATTGTCTGCTGATTCTTTGACAAGCTCGGTAGATGTTGGAATGATTTCCAAGATTAGAAAGCCAAATTTTACTAGCAAGTATAATTTTGTCAAGATAGATGTTCTTATCCTCTCTGCCATTGCCATCACACATATAAAGAGTAACTCACTCAAAAAACATCAACTTCGTTCTGATAAAAAGAAAAAAATCCCACATTGAAAGAATTTAGATGGCTAACATGGTTTTCTTAAGATGGTTATATGTATGGAATGCTGTTTATATTTTAGTTTTCTTAAACATTTATCATCCTAGAACTGAAATAAAAACTATTGCTTAATTATTACTAGCTCACATTAAATATTTTCCAGTTAAATTTACCAAATCCCAAGGATGCATTATTCTTACCAATTTTAACAGGCATTAGCTTACATCTATACCAGAGTTTCACTAAACTACATCATCAATAAATAATGCATTTTAGTGCATCATATTTAATGATGCTTTTCGGGAGAGGTGAAATAATCTGGGATTCTACGTATTACAAACCATTTAGCATAACTAAGGTCTGAATAATAACTCAACAAAGTGATGTGCAGTGAAGCAACTCTGCTACAGGATTTGTAACCTTCTGTTCAGGTGAAGTGTCCAAACCCACATATCAACATATATTGCCTTGTATCAACACACTTCCCTTCAGAAGGAGGCAACAAGAAACATGATTTGCTTTGGTAAGCATAATTTTGGCTCTAAACTCAGCCTAAGACTCACAGGTCTCACTCTCATCTGCCCATGGTTCAATACCCAATATACTCTGAGGGGTCTCCAGGCACTCCTGACCTCCAGCTGCTGCCCCAGGAGGCACTGGTCACCCACACCATCCCTGCCAGCCTTCTGCAGATGTGCGCTGTAACCTTTTGAGGGCATCTCAAAAGGACATAAAAGGCCATCTGAACAACTGAATGGTGGACCCAGTTTTGGGGTGGGTTAACCTTGCCCAAGGGCCAAAGGCCCACCCAGCTGCCCTGTCTCTCCTCCTTCTCAAAGAAACAGGGGAGAGAATAAGATAAAAAAGTTTGTGGACTGAGACAAAGACAGGAGGATCATTTACCAATAAGCTCCATGGGAGAAACAGACTGACCGTGGGGAAAATTAATTTATTGCATATAAACAGATTTGGCCAGCGAGAAACAAACACCACCTTTCCCCCAACCCTTTGTTCCTGATTCCTCTGCCTGGTGTGGGCCCTGTGCAGGCAGCAGTTCCTTCGGGACATTTCTACCTGCTCCAGCACGAGTCCTCCATAGCCTGCAGGGAATACCCGCACAGAGCCTCCTCCTCCCCCCTTCAGCCCTGGTGCATTCCCTGTGTCACCATTTCTCATCCTTAGTGTTTCCTCCTCTTCTCCCTGTGCAATGTTTTTGCCCTTTTTAAACACTTGTTCCCCAAGGTGGCACCAACAGTGGGGCTCAGCCATGCCCGGCGGGATGTTGGTTGGGTCGGGTCTGGCTGGAACCGACTGGGCCTGGCTCAGGACAGCCCTGGCCACAGTCCCACAGGCATCAGCACGTGGTGCAGCAAGAACAATTTTAACTAAGTTGCTTGAGTTTTGAGAGGAAAAATCCTCAAAGTAGGCAAGAAAGAAAAACCACAAAACAAACAAGGAGAATATTGTGGTATGGTATCATTCACACTGCCACTTAGAGCACAGCAAACCCATCATCCTAAGCAGTACCAGGCTTGTCAGGCTGGGTATTGTTCATGCTGGGACTGAGGAACTTTTAAATACAAACACCCAAGAGCTAACACATTTCCTGACAAAATTCTGGCTCACAGCTGGCTGAAAATGAAAAGCCAGTAACAATAACACCTAGTAAAATCCTTATCAAGCTAACCAAGCAAGACCAGTCAAGTACTAATTTGGTTATCACTTTCTCTGAGGATAAAAATATTATTTTTAGAAAGTGCTATAACCAACCTCACTCTATGTACAACATTGTTTTTTCATTGCTTTACCAGAACAGTGAGGTTTGATTTCTTTTTGCATACATTTCTTTTTTGCCTTCCATTTCTCCTTAGTGTTTTAATTTTTCAATTGCCTGATTTATTAATGTCCTGAAAAAAAGCAGCAATAGAACAACTTTCTCTAAGGAAGCCACTCAATGACACATGACAATGTACATACATATTTGCCTGAACACACTGCTCTTCAAGGTAAACACAAATTCTAATTCCCCTTCAGTCACACCATTTAAAATATCGGGGATTTTTTTTTTTTTTTTGGCCCCGGTATTAATCCAGTGCCCAGCCTTTGGTTTTAAATATACCTACACAAGTGAGCCACTCCAGGTAGAGAGACTGTATTCCATGAAAAGCTTATTGTGAATCTGAGACACACAGACATGAAATGTAATTTCTATTGTCCTACCTGCATGAGAGATGCCCTGGACCACCTTGGCTGAGCAGCAAGCAAAATATAAAAACATACACATATATATGGAGAGGCAGGAAGGAGAATGTGTAAGGAAGATGCATAAGGAGATGTGTAAGCAGCAGAACAAATCACAATGCACTGTGTTTCCTTGGCAGAAACAACTGGTTTCAGATCACACAGCTCTGTTAGACACCAGCATCCAGGCAGGTGTAACACAGTACCCAAAAGGGCCTCAGAAGTTGATCTGAAGGAAAGAGTGCTTACAGAGAGCCTATAGGTACCAATGCAGCAAGCAAAGCTCACAAATACAGCTTATACTCCCCATGGTAAGTACTTCTGTATGGCACCAGTCACGTTAGGAAAAAACCCAGTAGGTCCCAGTCCATCAAAGCACAGAGTCTCCCATTAACTCATTGGCAGCTGCAGAGCCTAAACAAGTTCTTTAGGTGCAGCCATACTGCGTTATAAAGGAGAAATACCACTCTGGACTTGTCATCTGGGGCACAGTGCCCCCCATAAAATTTTATAAAGGTATTAGTTACATTTTTCTCTATATTACTTCTAAAGATTTAACGTAAACTCAAATCTTTGGGTGAAGACGGTAAAACCTTCAGACTTGTCCTAAGTGTTTCAGGTATCCATCAGTTTTCAGTTACCAGTCTGAATATTCTCAAGTCTAATTTGGTATGTGTCAAGCACTTATTTTTTCTTATTATTTCAACGTTCATAATGCACAAAGAAGGGCAAGCTATTTTATGGTCTAATTTTCTCCTTTTTAAATATTTTAATCACATGTCCTTAAACTAAGCAGTATGTGATTCCAGCAGTATTTTTAACCAAACAGTATTTTAACAGAATGCAAGACTGAGCCTTGTATTCAGATTCTTTTCCTTTTAAATTGTACTTGCATTTATCTTAATTTTCAGCTAGGTAGTTCTTGAATTTTGACCTCTTTTGGTTTTAATTAAAGCAAGACAGGCCTTTCATATTGGCTACTGGATAGTAGGGAGCACAAAAGAAAATAGACAATTGAAGAGAAGCAGTGTAGAAGTCTTTACATGGGGTAAAGCTGTGCTGATGCTCAAAAGTTTCTGAAATGAACAATATTGTTGCTAAGTCCACACATAGACAAAAAAGAAGCTCAGGTATGTTTCTACTCCACTGCAAGCAGAACTGCTGAACTGTTGAAATGACCCCAGCATGGGAGGTATTTTCTTTCATGAAGCACATCTAGGTGAACAGTACAAAATTTGAGCAGCTACACCATCAAACATTGCTGCCAGCACTAATGAAATCTGGGTCCTAAAATTGCCAGTGTATTTCAAATCAGAGAAGACAGACAGAACAAAGGAGGTCCAGACACGATTTATTGGGACTAATTTCAGCAGGTCCAGAATCAGCAAGCATCACTCAGAAAGGACACGTGCTTCTCTTTATTTGACATTAATAGCCACTTCCAAAGAAGTGAGAGAGTAGTGCATTATATTCATCCTTTTCAACTATACCATACTCATAATTCTTTTCTTCAGCATGTTACTGTGCATGCAGAATTCAAGCAAGGCTCTGACACAAAAGGTATTGCAGCAATTTTGTCTTCAGTTGATTCTCAAGACCTGGCTTTTGACACCCTCCCACCCCAGGAAATAGACAAAATGACTGTCCTATTGTCATGAGACATACTCCAAAATTAGGAAAGCAAAACTGATTATTGGGAGTTCCAATAACCTAAAGAATAAAGCAATTATGAAAGTATTACAAGTCTTTAGCTGATACAATGCTACCACACTTCCCACTGGGGCAAAACTTGGCGATGTCCACTGGGCTGCTCTATAGACACCTGGGTTATGTTCCATATATTATTTTTCCTTTGAGGTTTTCTCCTCAGTGGTACTTAGTTTAATCTCTCCATTCCTTCAAAGGGCAGGCTAGCAGAGCCTTTAACCTACATGAATGCTGGCACTCGCTTTACGGGAACAAACTTGCATCCTGCTGTTATGCAACCATCAGTAATGCTGGTGTTAGTGAGTTATTCTGGGAAGGAAAATACACAAGGTACAAGCCACCTTTCTGCAGGCTCCACTGAAACCATCCTCACTTTTGCCTAGCTGAAACCAGCTTTTTCCAGGTAGATGGAGACACAGTATTGACATCTGGGTGTCAAGATGTACTACGAGAGGTAATTAGATGGTCTACTAAATTATTTCAATCACAGATTCAGCTCTACAGCTGTTTATAGCTGTCTGCACAGTTTTGCTTGAATCTAGAAAGGCGGTGCAGTTAAAATGACCAACAGCTATCCAGAGTCTGTTGTCTGTTCCAGATCAGACTCAGATTAAAGAAATGGACCATCAGTTGGTTTCACAGAAAATCCAGATTGATCAAAGGTCATAAAAAGAAAACACTCCTCTAGTTTCTTTTGCCTTAAGTTCTAGAAAATAAACTGACTGCAAAAATTCCTGTGTTCTTACCAGTCAGAAAACAGACAGAGAAATACCATCCCTGGAAATACTTAAAAGATAGGCAAGTGTAGTCCTTAGGGACATGGCTTAGGGGTGGGCTTGGCACTATTAGGTTAACAGTTGGACCTGATGATTTTAAATGTCTTTTCCAACCCAAATGACTGTGTGATGCTATATGCCCAGTGATGAGCCTCCAGACTGAAACAACTGCTCCTGCACAGCCAGCAGAGAAACTGGAGTTCCCCAGAGGACAACTCAGAGCCCCTCTGCCAGACCCCTGCTATGGGGCATCCTCTGGAGTAATCTGTCCTTTCCTGGCAATGTGGGAACCTCACCTGAACATCTCTGCAAGACAACTAACAGCTGGTGGCTTACAATAGTCCTGCCTTCCCTTGAGACCTGAGACCATGTCAGTTCCCCATTCTGGCACAGATGGCACAGCCAGCTAGGCAATACAGCCATGCTCCAGTCATTGCATTGCCCTGCACAGGACCAACCTCTCCTTGTGCATGTGGGTCAGGAGGTGACTGCAGCACTGCCCAGGAAATGGCATCAGTCCACCCACATCTCCTTCTGTGCAGAAGGAACTTGACATTTGATTTCCCACACCGTGCTTTAAGGACTGGGGGTGATCCTAATTTAGGTCCTTACTCACGTTTCTTACAGCACATTTTTTAAAGGTCTTAATGTGATTCTAGTGTGTACTGTGAAGTCCAGTGCATTTTTTCAGGAAATACTCATGTGGGCTGTTGGCCATACTGAGATGGCTCACTCACTCCTCTTGATGGAGGATGTCTGAAGTTAGATGAGACAACTTCTACCCATCAGAGCCAATGTTTTTATATCACCCTGGTTTACAGACTTCAATTCTTAAACCTTCTAGTGCAGAGATGCCAGAACACTCTTAGAATTATTGTTGTGGGCTTTTTATAATTTTGCCAAAATGAATTAAAATAACTTCTTCCTGATGCACCATTATCCAAAGCAAATCTACCTGTTTCTATCTCACCATTTCAGTCTTGTATTACTTGCTTTATGCAATAGAACACCACCATATTCAAGCACAAGACAAACAACAAGAAGAGGAAAAGATATAGGAAAATGAAAGTATAAATTAACAGTAGTAACAGAGATCCCATCCTAAAGCAATGAAAAAGCTAAGGTAATATTTACTGGGGTAAAAGCAGCATATTTTTGAGAGAGACACAATACAGCTCCACACTGAACTGAGTTGGGTAAAGCTTGCCAGTTGAGTAATGAAGGCCCTTTAATATCTGCCATAAAGCATTTGGTAAGATGGCTTTTGTAAGAGCACATTAATCCACCTCTTAATCAAATGTTGAGCAAATGTTAATTCTAATTCCTCTCATCTGTCTCCACATTTACTAGATTTCCTGAATGATCACAGAGGTATACAGCAGGTTTTTAAACTCAAATTTCTTCAGAAAGAGGAATTTTTGCTGAGTCTTCAGCACTCGAGGAGAGATAAGTGTATCTCTGAATTCACATTTTCTGACAAATAAGATGTGGTTCCACTCATGTAAACAACCAGTCTAGAGAATTACTGATATTAATAAGATAGAATTGGGCCCACAACGTTTAGAAAGACAAGGTTCTAATTTTTTTGTTTATTTATTTTCTCTTTGAAAAGTATATAAAAGTTTGGTCAATGTTGCATTTTCAACAGAGAAAATTCTGCACTGACAAAAACTACCCAGTTGACCTGTAGGTCTCAGGGAGTGCTCACATCAGAGGGCTGCTCAGATAAACAGGATTGAGATAAATCAATCTCTTAGGAATCACTTTTACCCTTATCATCTCATGTTATTAATTTCAACATAGAATGTTGTGTTTATGAAATCATTAGAAGGATACCTAATTTGGGAAGATGGTCTTTTTAAAAAGTCTGTTAAGTGATTCCTCTTCCCAGTAAATGAATTGCTTATATTTATCATAGCTTTATATGGCCAGTTAGCAGGGAACTGAACCTGCCAATTTTTCAGATTTGTTCAGCACTAATTTTTTGGGTTTGAATTGCTGTAAAATAACAATTTAGATTACATTTGCAGTAGGAATGCAGTAATAATAATGTGGACTTTCATATTATTGTGAAATATTTCATATTATTCAGATCAAAAAGGACATGAAAATAGCAGATTAGATTGTTTTGATAAAAATAAGCCACAATTCAGACTAGCTGCCTTGTTAAAATTGTTAGGAGCCTACGCATCCAATTCCCTCACAGCTATTTTTCAATCACATCTCTCAAAAGTTTTTTTAAAAAGCATTTTAAAAACTTCCCACTTCTTTGATTTTCTTTTAATTATGACCAGCATGACCATAAAGCCTTTGGGAAAGGTTCTCAGGATAGCCAGAAAAGTAACACAAGTAACTACAGACACATCTCTATCCCAAAGTAGATTTCGCCCACTAAACCTCTTCGGGTAAATAGCCTGAATCTGTGCCCTACAGCCAACAAGGTGATGACATTCTTAAGCAAAAGTACAAGCCCCAGACTGGCTGAGATATTTTGAGCATGCCAGGACAGAGGTTCACATGCAACAACCACAAGATTTCTCCACTGCACTTTTCTATGTGACCTTCTGCACAGAGGTGAATTTTGTTCATCTTCAGTGCACAGATCAATTCCAGCAGTAACTGGAGAAAGGACTGATCATAAGGCTTTAGAAAGGGAAAATTACTTACCCACATGACCAATCAGTGCAGGAGCTGATTAAAAAAAAAAAAAAGAGAGAGAGAGAGAGAGAGAAAAGATTACAAAATGTCATAGCAGAGCCCTGCTGTTATCTCTGGAGAGAATAAAATGCAAGGCAAACACAGGTACTCACCTTCCCATTGCTTCCTTTGTATAGGACAGTTTCTGGAAAACAAACAAACCAACCATAAGTATATTTGAATATCATAAGGTGAAAGGAATTGAAATACAGTTTATACCACTTTATTTCCTCCTCTGTGCCAAAATAATCCTCTTTGTTCTATGTCCATTTGTTAAGTTCTAAATTTATTAACAAAGTCCCTGCTGAAAAAAAAATGTGTCCTGCATTTCCAAAATACAACTGAAGCTCAATGACAGATGCTGTAGAGAGCACTAGGCCTGCCAAAAGATGCTCAGCACTTCTGCATTTTCCTGCTGGCAAGAATCTTATTTCAAGGAAGCTGTCTTAAGATATTCAATATTACTTCTCCTATCTGTATTTAAAACCACCTTTTTGAAAGTACAGTTATAGCCTACAGTACCATAGTAGGATGAGTCTGATGATTTTATGTATACACAAGTGACAGGGATGACAGTCTTTATACATCAATATATGAAAAATTAAGGCAGGGCTAAGCAGTTCACCATTTTTCATCAAAATTCTCATGGTATTAGTTCCATTGGTTCTAGAGAGGAGTCACAGGAGTTTCTGTGAGGATCCCTTGCGTGAAGTGGTGAAGATCTCGGGCACTCTGCAGCATGATAACTGTTGAGAAATAATGCTGCATCCTATTGCTGTACCAAAGCAAACAGCATGTAAATTAATTATAGAATTAGTATCAGGAACAAAATTTATGTTTCTCTCTGGTGTGGAGGAAAAAGAGATTGTTTGGCAGTTTTTTTATTAGGCTGGCTTTCTTTATATCATCAATGCTGATATATTTTTCAGTAAAAACTCAACACATAGTATTAACACATAGCATTTCCACTGTGAAAACTTCTCTGTAAACACCCATATATATACTTAGTGACCTAAGGACTGACACTCTAAGCTACTCTGGTGATTCTTTCTGTGAAGGAGGAGTGAAAATGCAAAAGAGACCTTCTGAACAGGTTAGCCTGCTCATTCACACAGCTTTATGTACTGGGATCTGCAAGGAACAGGGAGGGAAATGGCTTCCCTCTCTGCAAGCTTTTGGAAAGTTATATCTAAGTAGCAGCCCTTTCAGTAAAAGATCTTTGTTTATTAGAAAAGGAGACTTCCTTCCATATTCAGCCAGTCAAAGCAGTGTGTAGGTGTCATGAAAAACAAGCCTGGTTATTAGAGGCCCCACACATATTTTGGATACCCCCTGGTAGTCCCTACCCAGCATCTTTACTCATTATTCCACAGAGGCCATTGACAGCAGAGGTCACTATGGTCCTCAGCATCTCATACATCAGAGACACCCCAGAGAGGGGGCCGTGCCCCAAGCTCAGTGCAGGACAGCCTGAGGAGCTGGTGGCACCCACCTTTCCTCAGCCTCTTCACCATCTAGTCTGCATGCCAGTCTGAGGGGGGAGGCAACCACTGAAATATTTTAATTTCGTGGCAAGCAGGCACCTTTTGCCCCTAATTAGAAGCTAAAGGCAGTGGCTTGGTTTCTCATTAAGCTCAGAATAGCCTTTGCCAAATCAACTCACCTCTGGCTCAGCTGCTTCATTAACAAGATGGAGTTATAAACATACCCACATCTTTACTCTTTCAGTACTTAAAGTGATCTATAAATAGTTCTACACAGCTGCAGCAACCACATCAAAACTCAGGGGGGTATCTTTTATTCAGTGAAGCTACCTCTGTCAGACACTTTGTATAAAATTAGTTCTCTTGAAATGAGACCTTCGTAACATTATTATATAAATTCTCTTAAAGCTGTATGCTGAGTTTTGTGTCACTGCACCACTGCTTCCCCCTTTCTCAACAGACCACAACTACTTTTATATAATGCAAAATAATCACAAATTAATAAAAATCCATAGAATTAAATACAGGCTACCACAATATCAAAAATCATGTACAGTACTGAACGGATGGATGAGCTTATGCCAACTTGTGAACCCACAGAAAAGCAATTACATAGGATACTCTTGTCTGATCCTAAGAGACAATTCTTATGTGCAGAAGACAAAACACCTCAGAGATAATTCAAGGCATGAGAAAAAGGTGGAGGAAATGTCAAGGAGATCTTAAATAATCTCATATTAGTTTAATCCCAATTAGGATTGTACATGGCATGTTTGATTTAACTCACCTCTACACATCATTCCCAACAGGAAAACCATACCAAGAAACACTTCTTTCTTGGCTTGTCCTGATTTCCCACCACATTATGTGGCAGAACCACACACTCACACAGAGAAGGACAAAGCACCAGAGGGAATCCAAGGAGGTGGATGACAGTGTCTACAACTTAAGCTGGAAGGAAAGGCCAGGATGGAGAATAGTGCTCTGAGGCACAGCCCCTGACAGATAAGATGATAATATGGTCTACAGTGAGCAAGAGGACAGACAGCCGGGAAAGCTTAGTGGAACGTAAAATATTTTAGGAATGTTCATCTTCAAGGGAAAGCTGATCTCCAGGCTTATAAGGTGTCAGAAGCAAGCTAAGGGTCCAGTCTGTCCAGCATAAATCAGCTCCACAGCAGAGGCAAACTCTCAGTGTAGAAATGATTCTTCAGTGTCTGTTAGGCAGTGCTATCTAGGTGAAAAACAGGAAAAACAAAGAAAAGCTACAGATTTGCAGGAGCTGATCAGACATGGATGATGAGGATGAGGTACTGGTTCTGAGCTCTGTCTGGAAAGAGATGAGCACAGGCTTCATGGGTGACAGCTTCTATGCCGTGCCAGATGTCTCAGAGAGACTGAAAACAGAGATTTAGGCTGGAACTGGAGGAGAGTTATCAAATAGAGAATTAACACAGAAAGAGCCTAAGAGATGGCTATGGGCCAAATCTCAGCATACCTCATCTCTCCAAACCAGATGGGCTTCATCTATCTAATAGGGGGAAAAGGACTCTAGCCCATAAGTTGGCGGGGCTGATAAGGAGGGCTTTGAACTAGGTTTGAAGGGGGAAGGGGTTGAAACTGGGCTCTCCAGAAAGGAGCCCAAGGGTGGACTACCCAAGATAAGAGACAAACCCCCAGCCCAGCTGAAGTGCATGTACACCAATGCACGCAGCATGGGCAGCAAACAGGAGGAGCTGGAAGCCATCGTGCAGCAGGAAAGCTGTGATGTAGTCGCTATCACGGAAACATGGTGGGATGACTCCCATGACTGGAGTGCTGCCATGGGTGGCTACAGGCTCTTCAGAAGGGACAGGCAGGGTAGGAGAGGTGGAGGGGCAGCCTTATATGTTAGAGGGTCTCTTGACACTGTAGAAGTTGAGGTCAGCAATAATAAGGTGGAGTGCCTGTAGGTCAGATTCAGGGGGAAGGCCAACGAGGCTGATATCCTGGTGGGAGTCTGTTACAGACCACCCAGTCAGGATGATGAGGGTGATGAATTATTCTACAAGCAGTTGGCGGATGTTTCAAAATTGTCATCCCTTGTTCTCATAGGCGACTGTCCTGGTTTGGGCCAGGATAAAGGTGATTTTCTGGTTTGTACTTTTGCTTTCAGCTAAGTTTCTTGTAAGTAGTTGCACTTGCTGAAATTAACAGCAAGTTTCTCAGACAGTGTCTGCTTCTAGGACTGATAACACTGGATGTTTATAGTTACAGCCAGGCGCTGGTATGCAGAGCCAAGGACACTGCTCAGCTCTGAGGAACATTCTACCCTCCAGGAGGAAAGAGGTCCCACCTGAACCCCTCCTTTGGGTAGGCCCGAGACAAGATAGATGCCAGAACTGACCAAACAGAGTATTCCATCTCATACACGTCATACTCAGTATAAATTTGAGGGATCACGAGGGTCAAACACCTTCCTGCCCCTTCTTCCTGCCCTTCCTTCACCGGTTCACTGCATGCTTCAGCATCCTGGGAGGATTCCGTCCATTCATCTGCCTGTGGTCCTGATCCGTGCCAGCCTGAATCTGTGTGTTCCTGCCTCCAGCTCCCGACTGCTCCTGACCCCAGGAGTCCAGCCTGGACTTTCCCAGGGCTGCCCTACAGCCTCCGTGGTGACGTGAGAGTTACTGGGGGAAAGGGGAGAGGAACATGGTATCAATTTTTCCTGTATATTTGTATATATTTAGTAATTTTACCTATTTATCATTACTGATTCATTAAAGTTGTGCAGTTTAGTTTCCAACCTATAAGTCTCTTTCCCTTATTTCTCTCTCCTTTCCTTATCAGGGAGGAGAGGGGGATTAATAGAAAACATCTGTTATTCGGTTTAATTGCTGGGCCAGTGTCAAACCGTGACAGTGACTTGAACCTGCCAGACATCTGCTGGGAACTCCACACAGCAGAGAGGAGGCAGTCTAGGAGATTTCTAGAGTGTATAGAGGATAATTTCCTTCTCCAACTGGTAAATGAGCCCACCAGGGATGGAGCCCCACTTGACCTTCTTTTCATAAGCAGAGAGGGAAGGATAACAAAAAGTCCTTCTGCAGATACATCAACAGCAAAAAGAGGGGCAAGGAAAACATCCATTCTTTACTGGATGCGGGTGGGAATATAGTTGTCAAAGATGAAGAAAAGGCTGAGGTATTTAACACCTTCTTTACCTCAGTTTTCAACAGTAAGACAAGTTATCCTGAGGACAGATGGCTTCTGGAGCTTATAGAAGGTGACAAGAATCTGAACAGCCCCCCTGTAATCCTGAAGGACACAGTCAGTGACCTACTGAGCTGCTTGGATCCCCACAAGTCTATGGGACCAGATGGGATCCACCCCAGGGTTGATGAGAGAGCTTGCAGAAGAGCTCGCCAAGCCTCTCTCTATCATCTCCCAACAGTCCTGGCTCACTGGGGACATCCCAGATGATTGGAAGTTGGCGAATGTCACGCCAATCCACAAAAAGGGCTGGAAGGAGGACCCGGGAAACTACAGGCCCATCAGCCTGACCTCAGTGCCTGGCAGGGTTATGGAGCAGATCATCCTCAGTGCAATCACACAGCACCTGCAGGATGGACAGGGGATCAGACCCAGCCAGCACGGGTTTAGGAAGGGCAAGTCCTGTCTGACCAACCTGATCTCCTTTTATGATCGGGTGACCCTCCTGGTGGATGAGGGTAAGGCTGTGGATGTGGTCTACCTGGACTTCAGCAAGGCCTTTGACACCGTCTCCCACAGCATTCTCCCGAAAAAGCTGTCAGCCCACAGCTTGGACAGGAGCACCCTGTGCTGGGTTAGGAACTGGCTGGAGGGCCGGGCCCATAGAGTGGTGCTGAACGGTACTGATCCAGTTGGCGGCCGGTCACCAGTGGTGTCCCCCAGGGATCAGTGTTGGGCCCAGTTCTGTTTAATATCTTTATCGATGACTTAGACGAAGAGATTGAGTCCATCATCAGCAAATTTGCAGATGAAACTAAGCTGGGGGGGAGTGTGGATCAGCTGGAAGGCAGGAGGGCTCTGCAGAGGGACCTGGACAGACTGGAGAGTTGGGCTGATTCCAATGGGATGAGGTTCAACATGGCCAAGTGCCGGGTCCTGCACTTTGGCCACAACAACCCCATGGGGAGCTCCAGGCTGGGCACAGAGTGGCTGGAGAGCAGCCAGACAGAAAGGGACCTGGGGGTTTGGATTGACGAGNGGTCTTATGTTGTGCTGGGGGAAGTTTAGGTTAGATATTAGAAAGAATTTCTTCACCGAGAGGGTGATCATTGGAATGGGCTGCCCAAGGAAGTAGTGGATTCTCCATCCCTGGAGATATTTAAGAAGAGACTGGATGTGGCACTCAGTGCCATGGTCTGGTAACCGCAGCGGTAGTGGATCAAGGGTTGGACATGATGATCTCTGAGGTCCCTTCCAACCCAGACAATTCTATGATTCTATAATTCTATGAAAGGAAGATGAGGCAAGATTTGGAGAATCAACTGGAGCCAACTCATCTATTTGCAGATATGTGGTGAAGATACGGGTTTTTTTCTTTTTAAATTAGAGGAGGCTAAAACTTGCAATGCAAAAAGAAAAGCAAAGTGAGTAGGAGAATAGTAAGTTTGGGATAAGAAAGAAGATGAAGGAAATCTGACAAGATGGCTCAAAGGCAGACAAGTGAAGCGAATTTTTTTGCATTCATAAGGGAAGATGGTGGGTGTGGAAGAGTAGACAAGATCTGCTTTTTTCCCAGATTCAGAAGAAATTGGAGATTTTCTGTGCAAATTAAAAATGTCAAGGTATGTTACTAAGGTATTGGATTAAACATAGGAAGACAATGGTTAGCAAGGAATATCAAAGAACAGAAAGAACAGAAACAGCTGAAGAGGTCTTTCTGCCTCAGAAACCTCAGGAAGACAAAATCAGGCGTTCATAAGCTACAGTGCTGGGTGTAGGTAGTTACAAATGACTCACACCATTGGGGTGCTACATCCCACCTTTGAACACAGCTCAGAATGCAGGCAAATTTACAATTTACATGTTGCTAAGTCCCCAGTTCATCATGCTGACGAAGTATTTTCTTACGCTACTCATTAAGGCATCCTAAAACAGGGTTGCCTTCTGCCCTTTTTATCCTAGTCTCCCTCCTTGAGCAGCTCATTTGTGCTCCAAATACACTGTAACAGAGAGAGCTGCTGATGGGCTGAGAAGTCAATGATAAGCAAAAGGATTGCTAGGTCAGCAGTATTGCTGGGTTTGTTTCTTGGCCCAGGAGCTTTTAGAGTTGACTTTTGGGAGATATATATTGTTCAGATATTCTTTGTTACACACATGGGGCTGTGCATAAGACTCCTCAGCAGCTATAGCAGAGCACCTGCTCAGTGACTTAAATTACATGAGCTCCCTCAATTCTTCATTTCCCATGACAGCTTTTTTCAACTTGCCTTCTTGCTCAGATCTACAAGGCACAGCAACTCATCAGAACTTTGCTTTCTGAATTTTGATTGAAGTTTGGAGAAAAAGGGATTGGGACATTTAATCTGCCATAAAAGACAGATGTGCTCTATTATATGCATGGGATGCAGGCAGAACTTTATCATAAAGAAGCATTACAGTATTGTGCTTTAGGCTGCATTTTGCTATGCATTCAGGAAATATATTCTGTTTTTATCAGAAAGATGAGATAGCCTGCCTGCCTCCAGCTTCCATTAGAGTCTCTTAGTAAAACCTAAATTTCCTGAATTACACAGGAATTGTAAAACATCATTTTATTATTTTGATGAATTAAAAAACGGCCCCAAATTAACGAACAGAACAAATATGAAGTGATGTAAACTGATGGGCCTCTTTGCTTGCTTTAAGCACTTCCATGAACAGGAAGGTGACAACAGTTACCTCAGCCCCCTTAGGACTTAACTGGATGTGCAGCAGTGAAACAGACAAACCAGTATTTTAAGTCCTCTCCAGTCATCAAGGGATAGTATCAGAGCTATTTCAAGATATCCACACACTAGTAACTCACATGGATGAGCTCCTGTAGCTTTTTGTGTTGGCTGCTACTGCTGAACTTGCTTCATCACCACATGGAAGAAGCTCTATGCAGACAGAAACCTTGGGTTAAGCAGCAGGCATGGCCCCAGCTTGTGTTTCTTGCTCCAGCAGGAAGTTCACCACTATCTACATTTCTCCTGTTTGCTTAGGTCTTTTCTCTCTTTTGAAAATAAGGATGATGAGTCTGCCACAAACAACAAATGGCCAAAAGCTGAGGATCCATGGAATTCAGAGGTCCTCATGTGCCAGCAGGAACTTGGCAGCTACAAAACAACACTTGACATATTCTACATCTGGATTATCACTTTCTTCTTCCCCAGGGTCTATGCACACCAGTCTTTCTACTTACTTAGTTGAATAAAATATATTCTTTTTGATACACACATGAGTACAAGTAGCTTCAATGCACACTGGGAATCAAAATTATTTAAACAACAGGGTGTGAAATTGCTGAAAGTATTCATACAAGATAATGACCAACACATAGGATTTATTTTTCTTCCCATAGCCAAAGGCCACATTCAAAATGTCAGCATGTGCCACAGATAAATGCTATATTTCCTATAGCAAAACAGCAGAAGTCCTGTGGTCAACATGCATGTTGTCCCTTATTCCCTTTATGTTTTCTGATGTCAGGCTAATAAAAACCCTCCTTTGAGACTCCTCAGAACACACAGAAGAAAAATCTCTTCTCTAAAGGACTGAAAAAGCAGGAAAGCAGGTGTCAAAACAGTTCAGCCAACTACTCCAGAACTGCTTCATTCTTTCAGTCATCTATAAAGTCAAAAAATGTGCCCAGCAGCTATGTGGGTATCTTATGAAAAGCATCATAGGCCAACTGTAAGTGATTCCATCAACAACAAAGACTGTGCTGGTTTGGCAGGCAGCAGTGATTTAATCTCACAGCAAGTACAATGCTCCTGAGAAACTGATAGTTAGTTTTTCCTTTTGTTTCTCCTCATCTGGATTTTCCAGCACAAGGGTGAACACAGTCACAATTGCAGGTCAGAGTGGGGGCAATATTTGGCAATATCAAAATTATAGACACAGACATTCCAAAGCGTAGAATGACCATGTGAACGGGATGAATGAGGTCATTCTATACAATACAGGTTGCACTACACCTGAACTACTGGTACACAGTAACACTATTGGATTTAATTTATATGAAGGAAAGCTTATATGAAGAAAGATACCACAATAAAAACTTCCCTTTGGATTAGAATTAATGTCTCCTTTTCCATTTATGCCAAGATTTAAAAAAAGACAGAGAGATAAAATAATGCCACACTTTGTAAATCCACTTAATATAAAAAAAAAATAGTTAGATTATTATTACTATCCATCCTGTATGAAGTACTTTCATTTATATGATCACAAAGTAAAATGAAAGAACTGAGGGGGGAGAATATTTAAAATATTTTTTTATGGTTGGCACAAATCTGTTCATCCACTCCTTCTGATAATCTGATAGGTGATTTGCTTTAGGAATCTGATGAAAACTTAATATATGTGTTATATATTAATGTATAACATGCATATACATACACACACGTGTATAGGAATCATACAGAGGAAGGCCTCAATTCTCTAAAAAAACATATGGTTCATAGCTTACTTGTTAAAGAGCAGCAAAAGCATTGCCTTCTGAGGCACAGCTCCCATGGCAATAGAAGTCATCTGGTGTAAGAAGAGCAAACTCCAGCTATGTATGCCTTCACCTCCACCAAATTAATCAAGTTTTTTTGACAGGTTTTTTCCTTCCTTTCAAGCAATTGAGGGGGTGGACTTAGTCACACATATCACACTACAGAGTACTGTGCATGTATGTTAAATTATGGCAGCCCTTTGGTAAGAAGTGCTCAGCACTTTATAAGAAATTAAATAAAAAGAAATGAAAAAAACCCACATGGCAGCAGCTGACTGTGAGCAAATGAATAAATATGCTGTAACACAAGAAAGAAGTTCCAGCTGGTAGAGAAAGGCTCAACCATGAAATTTGGTCGACTTAACCGGTGGAAAGTGGAATGAACAAGAGAGTGCTTTAGAAAGTGTCCTGGGTCCCACAGGCTGAGCTGAGCCCCAGCTCTTTCCGCCACATTAAACAGGAGCAAACAACTAGGAAGAGGATGGATGCTCTTAAAAGCAGAGTCATAACCATTTAATGTTCTCAGAGCTGCTTTGAAGAGGTCTCACACTCTGGCAAGCATTTTTTTGCACAAGTATGTATGAGAAAGAGACAGTCAGGACCAGAGTTAGCAATTACACCCATGCTTCTAGTCTATGTATTCAAAAATACACCACGAGACCTTTTGAAGATGGCTGATCGGGGATGGGATAGAGTGCTCCCACCTTCAGTTTTTGATTCAAATTTAAATTGAGTTCAGGCTTTTTTTTTTTTTTCTTCAAAAAAAGTCACCTGAGAGATTTGTGACATCCTATCCCCCTTACCACAGGCTAGTCTCCCTTCAAATCAGCCCAAAAAACCATCACATTTACCAACTGTGCTGAAAGCAAATAGAAGGATGAATAGTCCCTTTCCAGAATATTGCAATGATGAAGGGAATATACCCATCCACAAGAAGAAGGAAACCTAAATTACTCATAAACTATCTGAATAAATCACCAGACACAGAGCACTCTATCTGACTCCACTGTAATGTTGAAGGGCCATACCCAAAAAGGTAAAGCAGCAGTGGGATATTAGATGTGCCATCCTGCTTCCAAGAATCATCCTGATTTATTTTAATAAGGTCCCTCTATAGATAATCTCACTACCAAAATCTTACATAAAGCAATGATACAGTCACTGTGCACATTAAAAAATTCATGGGGCTTTTCCATGTCTCCATCTTTTTGCAAAGCCTTTCAAGGCCAACAGTACTTAAGACATCACAGAAACAAACTTTGGCTAGCATCTACCTGTGAAGACTAACACGCAGAGTCAGGAAAAAAGATGTTTCTCCATTTACCACAACACTTTTCATACTCATGTAGTTCTAGCACAAGAGTCCATGAAAAAACAAAGCAGAACAGAAACACATCAGCACACCCATACTAGCAGGACATCACTGATTCTATAGCATCATAAATTTAAGACTTACAATGAGTTTCACAAAACTACTCATCCAGTAGCTTGCAAAAATAGAAGACATTGCAATCTTAAAAAATATCCATAAACCACCATACATCTTAAGACAGCCTTTTATCCAGAGAAATTAAGACATTTACTGTATCCTAGACGTGTACAAAGTCAAGCACTTCATTTTGAACTACGGACTTAATTTTAAAATTCAAACACTCCTGAAAAGACAGACTTCCTGATTCAAAGTGCCATTTGGGTTTGCTGGCATCTCCATGTACAATTCAGAGCAGGGAGGCTGCTGCATGCCACAGGGGGCCACGTATCACAGCCTGCCTCATGTCACACTGCCTTTGCTGACAAGGGGTCTAGACATCTTCTGTATGCCAGGACCATTTACTAAAGACAACATTCTCTTCATAATAATCGCTTTTCCCTTCATCACATCAGCTACAACTTGGGTTTTGGAACTGCTCTTGGAGCTAGGGATCCAAGAGCCGGGGTACTCGTGCTTGTCCATTTTAACTGCTTCACACCTTACCATTGCCTGCCATATTGCCAAGATGCACACAGCAGTGGGACATCATGCCTTTGCTCGTGAGAAAACACCAACCAGATGCTGCACCCACCTTCTCAATCAGGCTCCGGTGCTCCTCAGACTGACTGAAGTTCATGCCCATTTCAAAGGCAGTCATCGTTCCGCCCTCACACAGGCTCATCCAGGTGTGATACTCTTCACGCTCTGGCAGTCTATCCCAGAATGTCTTGAAGACTTCCCAGACTGTTTCCTGACACACTTAAGGCACAAGAAAGGTCTGTTGTTAGTCAAATAGGAGGTACTTCCATGGATGCCATGCATGGCCAGGATAGTATTGTGCAAATGCTGTATGATCTTCAGGACATAAATATAGAGAATACAGTGATTATACACCAATATATAAATGTGTATGGCATTGAAGGAACAGACAATGAAGACTTTCTGGGTCTTCTATACTCATACAACTTCACTCCGTGTTTGGTTTTGGTTTTTTTTTTTACTGCAGTTAATAATTAATTACATCATTAAAGAAAAAAAGAAGAGAGCAAGAGAGAGCACACTTGTCTTCTAACAATCACCAAGAACAGAAGTATTTTTACTGAATGAAACTTTCCTTGAACAACTGCTCACACTTCTAGAAAATTTAGAAAAACCTAGTGTGTCAAACGTCCTCACAGAAATTAGAGCTGGAGCATAATTTGTAAGAATGAGAGATACACCAATCAAAGCTTTGAAAGGCTCAATCAGTAACAATTTCTTTGGATTCACCTTTGCACAGAATTTAAAATAAGTTTCAGATATTACAATCGCATTAATAATTTGAAAAACAGGGCAGGATGATGACAGAACAATATACCATGCTAGGAAATAAGTCACCATCTAAACCCTACTGTATATCTCAACATCTCTGACTGAATTAAGGGCATAATTACCTTGTACTATGCCCCCTGCTCTAACCTCCCTATCTCCCACATGCTCTTTGCAAATGGGAGCAGTTGGTCAATTAATGCTCAAACAAGAACCTCTCTGTGACCCAGGATAACTGGAAGAGAGGAAGATTTATAGGATTTTCCTTGTGTCCTGGAAGAGAGCAACATTCAAAGTAGAATAACTCTAAAAATCACTCACAGCAGATGCCAGCCTGGAGTAGTAGCAGACAAACCTGCTTTTTGGCCTTAATCAGATTTCACTACTTGCACATACACAGTTCAGCAGAGGAGTGCTTTGCATTCAGGGAAAGTCCTGACATTATAAGCAAGATCTTTCAGGATGCCGTATCTTTCTTCAGAAAGTAATTTTCTTCAGTGACCTTAAAAATATGATCCAAGCTGCCAAAACCAGCACCTTACTAGCTGCTGTTTCTTCCTGATACTCGGTCTTCTGAACTCCCAAATCAATTAAATGTACTTGTGTAAAACTTAACACGTAGATCACATATGGAAGCATCCTTTCATTCAGCCAAGAGGTGGACATTTTTCATAAATGACACACCTTTATAAATAACAGCCTTAAGAAACTGTTTCACATGCAGTTGCACCCTTAAAGCTGAGCTAATTCTCACATGCTACATGGTACCATGACAAACGAATCTCAGTTGTCCACCCCAAATTTCAGTTTATGGAAGCAGTTGAGACCATTCCTCCATCAAGATATCTCATTTCCATGCCACATTCCTGAAACTTCCCTACATGAAGATTAACCTTGTAGCTCATCTGATATGTATAACTAGAGAAGAATGCAGTCCTCAGACTCTGCATTATTAACTTCACTCTCACATTCCCCCTCAGGTTATGCTTTGCTTCCTCTAGCAGCTGAAGAAGCAAACTCTTAGAGGGAGGGACCGTGCTTCCATGTGGCCTCTGCACAAACTTCAGCCAATGAGACCTTAATCCTGCTCTGGGATTTCTGGATCCTGATGGAGCACTAATAAGCTTCCTGAAGCAGAATGACATCTGTAGTGTCCTCTCCATCACCTCTCTCGTAAAACAGGGCACCCAGGAAAAGACAAAAGTCTAGTTTCAATCCAGAAGGCCATACTAAGGAATGCCTCTCACTTCTTTCTCCAGTTCTTGTATGCTTCATTCTGACTAACAGATCTTTTACTTCACTGTGACATTGCACAGCAACAATCCTGCAGTGAGATTATTCCCTGTGGCAGGGATAAGTCTTCAGCAAGCTATCAGTAAGAGTTGAAGCTATGGCAATAGCTTGCAAATACTCTGCAGTGGCACTATTTAATCCTGTAGTTTTCAAATGGCAACAGGCAAAGGATTGGCTTTTCTGTTGCAAGTAATAATTGGCAGTGATAACTAAAGGCAAGTTTCCCTAATGCTCTTAAATAAGTTTAATCCCTTTTTTAAAATAAATGTACTGAGACAGTGTCTTGCCTGAACACAAGCTGCTGTTATATGAACAGCTGTCCCAATCAGCTCCTGATAGATTAAGGATTTGTTGTGTATCCTTTCATTTGGATTTAGACACCCCACCGAATTCCAGACCCAAAGACTTTGTGCCATCTGTGGGCTCCAAGCCCATTAATCAGACCTAAGCTGTTAAAAAAAGGTCATATTTTCAGTGGAAGGAGGACAGGGGATTTAGAAAAGGAGTCACACTCCCTGTCCTGTGTCCTGTCAAGCCACTTCCACTGCAGTGAGCAGTAACAAGTTGGACAACAGAGCACAAATAATTGCTTCCATATTCAGAAAAAAAAAAAAAAAAGGCCTTGCCCATTTCTTCCTCCTGAGTATTCTAAGAATTTTTTAGTTCTGACACAAAGAGATGAAAAACCCCAGGCAAACATTTGCCATGACTGCCATTTAAACACTTCTGTTTGCCTCACCCAGGAAACCACATCCTCAGCCACGATGACCTGCTTGCTGCACAGTCACCCCAGAACCTTTTTGACACACAGTTCATCTTGTCATTGTCCTCTTGATTCCAACTGATTGCTTTGTAAAACAGGGGGTTGTTTTGCAGGATAACAAATCCAGGCTGTAAGGGCTCAATCCAAGAACCACCCCCAAGCACGCTTACATATATGGTGTTCAAGAAGCACCATAGCCTGGCTAAGAGGAGGAAAAATTTTGCTTCCATCTTTCTTTCTCATACACCTTCCTTTTCACTGTTTTGTAGCTATATGAGAGGTGCCACTCTAAGCACATAAAAAACCAGCACAGTTCAAATCACACTCATGTAAAGAAAGAGACAAGCAGGATTCTATCTCCCATATCTCCTTCAGGCACATCAAAGAGAGAGACAGGTCCTATGGCTTCATCGATGTGGTTACCCAAGAAACTGCAAAGACACAACCCACAGTGTATTTGAACTCCATAATAAAAAAGATAAAGCTTATTTTCACTTGATAGCCAGGGAGAATTTTCAAAGTTTCTTATCAACAAATTCTTGAGAACACCCATAGAAGAAATAGTTTTCCATAACTAGAGTATAAGGATTCTGCAACTCTGAGTCAACAGGGGAACACCCAAAAAAAAACCCCACAAACAAATTACTAGCAAGCTTTTTTACTTGCAATGTAACTTCAAATTTTAAATATAAAACACTTAAAGTAGATAGGGAATGGAAAAAAGTTGCAGCATTAATAACTTACAGGAGCCTTCAGTCATTACAGAGATATGACTGAAGCTGCTTGCTTAACAACACGCTGAGTGAACATACTCCAACTACACAGTAAAATAAATCTGCTGTACAGGTTTTGCATTATGACCTTACCAGGCACTAAGTTTCTAAGATGAGCTGTAAAAAACTTAAAAATCTACCAACAAGGGAGGCAGCACTGCCAGGAGCAGGAAGGGATGGCTGAGCAGGCCCAGCAGTGCTGCCACGCGTCACCTGAGCAGGAGATGAGCCCACGGGGCACGTGAGAAGAGCCCATCTTCATGGCCAGATCTCATGCCAGACTTTCACTAGCCTGCTACAGAGGTAGCCACGGGCACAGATATATTGGGCAGCATTAGCAACACTGGGCCCTGGAGGAGACAGGATTTGTAATGACGCCTCTAATCCCTGGCAAACAATACTGATTAAAAGCATCATAAAATCGAGATCAATCTTTTAAGGCAGTGAGCTAAGAGCCTTGAAGCTACATGTGGGTGGTGGGAAGGTAAGTTCCTCTAGAAAATTACTTCCTCCATCCCTGCAGTAATAAATAATGTGTATTTTGGTGTTAACTAATCCCTCAGCTACTTTGTAACCTTCTTTAAAGAATTCAACTGTTAATTTTAAAAAAATTAAAAATCAAGCTATGAGCTAAAGAGAGGCTCTGTCCTAAAGAGATGCAGTCATTACAGCTGTCTACAGGAAAGGAAGTGGGTACTCACAAGATACGCAACTGATTGACACAATAAACCAGAATTCAAACCAAGAATGCATATCAGATGGCTTGCTCTGCAGTTTTCCCCCAAAGCACTTTTGGCATGCACATTAATATATTTTGCATGTATTCCATCCTGAAATGCCTCAGAAATTAGAAGTCCCTTAATTCATCACCAAGATAATCATCTTAAAGGTAAAGGAGGAGGGAGGAAAAACTGGAAGATCAGCATATTTGGCTCATACCTTCCTGCAAACTTCCACTTGAACAAAGTGTCACGGACACTGAAAGTAGGCCACAACAACCCCATGGGGAGCTCCAGGCTGAACAGCCCCAGCTCCCTCAGCCTCTCCTCATAGGATCTGTGCTCAAGTCCCTTCACCAGCCTGGTTGCCCTCCTTTGGACCTGCTCCAGGCCCTCAATCTCCTTCCTGAACTGAGGGGCCCAGAACTGGACACAGGACTCGAGGTGTGGCCTCACCAGCACTGAGTACAGGGGCAGAATCACCTCCTTGGACCTGCTGGCCACGCTGTTCCTGATCCAGGCCAGGATGCCATTGGCCTTCTTGGCCACCTGGGCACACTGCTGGCTCATGTTCAGCTTCCTGTCAATCCAAACCCCCAGGTCCCTCTCTGTCTGGCTG